>SCLH01001502.1:18058-47574 GCA_004367855.1 Oikopleura vanhoeffeni | reverse complement strand
ATCATGATAAATTCGACAGCATAGGCATTATTTCGATATGTTTAAACTATAGTAGTGTTAGGCCGAAACTAAAAAAGGGGGAATAGACAAGTCTGGGCTTGAACCCGCGTGCTCTCATTAGATTTGAGTGTGTTTACCTCACTATACATTCCTACATTGCTAAATATGTCGTATTTCTCTGCTCATAATTTTTGGACTAATTCTCATCTCGGTAAAATAAATTATATATTCAACATATACCATGAAATACTAATGTCGAAAAGTTTTATTTCGAAAAATTAAATGAAAATTCTACTAGTTCAGTAATAACATAGTCCTTAGGATTAATAATATATGAATTAAAATGGATAAATCTCTCTTCAGTTTGATTAAATTAACTGAAATATTATCTACATTTGACGCCTATAATATCCATTATTGTTATTTTTCAATTTGTATCAAAAATTTTGTTCTTCGCTTATTCGTGTTGTTCTTTATTGTCGTTTGTTGATGGATTTCTGTTTATTAGTTGTAATTTCTCTCCGTATATCAATCATAAAGTTGCACAAGGACATCCTATATTAACAGTCTTTTGACAAGGACATCTATTAAAGCTGCTCACGATAAACATTTATCATTCTAATTGACAATCTAGATTCTATAATAACATACTGTATAGCATTCTGAAAATTCATCTGACAACGCCTCAGTCATGTTCATCACTTTAAATATTTAAATTATTTTTAATTGTCGATTTTCCTCTTTAAACGGGAAATGAAAAATTTTCAATCTCCTTATGATTTAATTGATATATTATTATTAATTTAATCCTCTTCAACGTTTTTTTGCTACGTTCTGAATCGTCACGTTTCACTATTCAACAAATTCTATTCAAAGTTGCTTCGTTGTTGAATTTCTAAACTGGAATATGCTGTCTTTTGTTCTTCAGATAATTATCTGATGATACTCAATGAGCATACATATTTAGAACAGATAGGCAAACAAATTGGTCCGACCCGACATTTTTCCCAATTGTTTTTTGAAATAAACCTACAATTTCTAAATTGTATATATCTATAAAAAAATTTGAAAAAAATAATTGAAAATGGTCCGATTTCGTACCAATTTATTTAGTTTTTTTTCTTCTCAAATTGGGAATAATTATATGTGTGGTCATTTTTTGAGTTATGCAGATGAGTCGTTTCTGGTGAAGCTGCAACGCCCATCTGAAGCTAAAGACATTCCGAGCTAATTTCGAGTATTTCCTATATTTTCTGTTTTTGAATTTCACATGTTTGCACCAAGTTTCGCACTGGACAAGCCATGTGAAACAGTTGTCAACCGCAGGGACAATTTGCGTCCAACACTCGTTGGACACTCTATGCACGTTGTTCTGGCAATTTATGTTCACCACTGTATAAGAAATATTCAAGTCACAATCCAAAAATGCAAGGTAAGGTATGACTTGGTCATAGTAAAATTTGTTTATAAAATGTTTTTAAAAAAAATGGGTATAATGGCCATAAAAAAATTAAAATATTTTTAAAAATATGATATCTTTTTAAGTTCCCAGAATTCAAAATATGATAAACTTCATGGCCTAAATGGTTAGAAAATTAAACCCACCATAAGTTCAATCTAAAATATTTTTTATTGCGCCAAATAATAATATTTTCAAAAAATGCTAATGGACATAAAGAAAAAACGCATTTCTTGGTACAATTTCAAAATATTTTGCAAAATTATTACTTGATGCCCTTGCAAGAAATAATTTTTATATCGTTTGAAGAATTCAAATCTTAAAATCTAATTCCATCAAAAATTTGAAATTATGCTATGAAACTCTTGTTCTTACCGGTTGAAGTTAAAAATCTCAAATTTACATTTAACGTTTTTATACAATTTTACTATCTGACCCCGGAAATGACTTATACCGTATGACTCAATACATATGGAATACCTGCACGGTGCTTTTTGAGGGTGAATAGGGAACTGAGATTCCTATTATGGCATTAAAATAAAAAAATAGCGGAAAAGAATCAGCTCGCGAAAAAAAAAAATTTTTTATTTAATGAATTTTTCAAATCACAAAAAATCAACAGAGAAATCACAGAAAATCACAAAAAATGAAAATTTTCAATCAACAGATCAGTAATTTCAAAAAAAGGCTCGACCAAAATTTTTTTTCGATAGCTGATTCTTTCCGCTATTTTTATTTAATCCATAATAAGAAATTCCAAGTTCCTGTTCACCCTCAAAAAAAAGCAACCGTGTACCGTATGAGTTACTATCATAAAAGCGCGGTGAAAATTTGTCAGGCAAATCAGTCCACGCGGTGATTTTGCTAATGCGGTAGTAATAAATATTTAATTTTGGAGTCTACCCGGCTCATATTTTTTACTATATACAATAAACAATGGGTATAATATCGAAATCATGATAATTCTTAAGAAATTTAAAAAACAAAGGTATAATGGAACTAAGTAAATAAGAGATATGTTAATATACGGAACCGGAAATTTGAACTGTAAACGACTGAATTTAAGTCAAACCAAATAAAGATTCTTATGTAGAATAATAAAAAACAATGATCTGATAATAAATCAAAGATAATAGTAATCGAAAAAACAATTTCAGAAAATCTGAAAATACTGAAAAAAAAAAATATGAAGAAATACTGAAAAGACACGTTTATTGTCAAGAAGCGCAAAAATCCTAGAAATAAATTTACGGTGGGTTGTGCTGAAATATATTTTCTTATTTAAAAGTTTGGTTATTCAAGAGTAAATTATGAAAAGGGTGCTGATTTAGGTCGGTTGTTACTCAATTATGTTATGGCAACTGTGAATTTGAGGTTAAGATGATTTAAAAGTGAATGTTATTATTAAAAAACGATGTGTTGAATTTTTATTATAATATTTCATTGTGTGGTTTGGTATATTTATATGTGATATCCAGTTTATTTTGGAAATTAAGTAGTCATGCCACTAACTAGAGAAATTAAAAAAATCGAGAATTTTCAATTACACAACCCGTCAGAGCTATATTTCGGAATCAAGTCAATCTGGTAAAACATATTCTGATGTGTAAAATTTTTAGAAAACAAGAAAAGTTTATTTGGGGAAAAGTTTCAATAGTTAAATATTTTTACTCCAACATATCATGGCATGAAAGTGCAGTGAAATATCATTTATTACAGATTAAGCCTATTAGTTATGAAGCTGGTTTTCCCGTTAAAAGCAAGATTATCAATTCGATGCAGAAAATTATTATTTGATTATTGAATGATCAGGCTGATACTGCAGTGAAAAAGTGAGATTTAATAAGTCAGCTTTTTAAAGTTATATCGGGGAAAAAACATATTTCAGTTATTTTAGTTACTCAAAATTATTTTATACAGGGTAAACACTCGAGGGATATACGTAACAGTTGTAATTACGTTGGTCTTTTTCGAAATTGTGCAGACGCCTCCCTGAATCGTCGGGTAGCAACGGCATTTGGATTAAAACATGCGTATAACGCAGCAGAGCGAGATACTTATAATACTATTGTCTATCCTTATGTTTTCATAGACCAAACACAAAGAGCTCAACTTTCAAATTATCGTGTTTATACTGATATCTTGAGTCAATTTAAAATTGTGTATAGTAGTAATGGAATGAAGGGATATATACTTTCTGAAAAAGATTTTGCGTCTGCTTTTCAAATTTTGTCTGATAATAAGTTAGTAGTTATTGCTGTGAATAAAAATGCGAACTCGAAGAACTCGTTACCACAGTTCACCTCCAGTAGTGATCCAGAGAAACCTCGAAAAAGTAAAAAAAGAAAAAGAAAAACAAAAACAGAATAATATCACGAATTTAGATGAGAATATTGAAAAAGTTTATACAAATATAAAATCAGTCCCTAGTTATAGTAAAAAAATTATCGATTTTTTACGAAAAAAAGAATCCAGTTCATTATTTCGCCAAGTTCGACATAAATTCCCGCGAAGAAAAATCAAATCATACTTTCCTTATCAAATGATGATGACGGATACGATCAATTATAGAAACTATTCTGATAGCAATAAAAATTATAAGTATATTATGGTTCTTATTGATGTCTTCAGTAAAATGGCATGGACATTTCCAATGCAGCGAATGAAAGAAGCTGATTCAATGATTGCAATGGAATCCATGTTAAAACAGGTTCCTGAAAATCCTCATGTTATAATTTCAGACAGAGGTACAGAATATTATAATTCAAAAATGAAAACTCTGTTTGAAAGATTAGGCATTAAACATTATTCTCTACAAGGTAAACATAAGGCTTGTATTGCAGAAAGATTCATCAAAACAATAAAAGGAAGACTTGAAAAGTATTTCTGAGAAAAAAAACTTATAATTGGATAGATGTTCTGCAGTCATTTACGTCAAATTACAATTCGACTTATCATAGGTCAATCAAAAATGTCACCCATAGAAGTAAATGATGATAACAAAAAAAATTGTATTTCAATTTATATCCGAAAACTGACAATGAAAATTAAACCAAGAATTAAAAATTGGAGATCAAGTTCGTTTATTGAGACAAAAGGTGTTTGAAAGGATATATCCCAGATCTTGGACTACATATTGAAAAATTTTATTGGGAACTCAACTTAGTTTCGAGAGATGATAATTAACGTTAAAGGTCAATCCAGTCAAACTGATGATATATTAAAATTTGAAATACCAAGTCTCTACTTTGATAGAAAATACAGTTATAAGATCGGATTAATCTACCTTTATTTTGAATTGAAGCCAACAACTACAAACTCGCTGATCAAAGAAAATGATCTTATATGTTTAAGCTCTAATCTTATAGATAGAAGTTCCGCAAATACAATGCAAAGTCTTTGCCAACTTGTCTTTCAGAAACACAAAAAGTTTATTCAGTACACAAAGCCTACAATGACTCATTATTATCCTCTGCATTTATATGAATTCGAAAATGCTGAATTTGATTTAAACTTGCTTTATAGTGGAAGCAAGACAGAGATAGACAAAATATTTCTTCAATTAGATATAATCAAAATTGACCCATATGGTCGGGTTTAGTCGATCAGTTCAACAAATTGCAACTGAACGAAAATGGGTAAATGGAACGTGAAAAAAGAAAAAAAATCAGTCAGGCGCTGGAAAAATAAGAAAACATCGTCCACCAAAAACAGACATAAAAAAATTGAAAAAATCTTCAAAAAAGTCGAAAAAGCGTCATTAAGTACCAGAGAATTAAATTATCTTTTATCTAAAACTTCTCATTTCATTGGTGTCTTTGCTTCTGATTAACTAAAAAATCTTTTTGTTTTGAAACCTCCATTATTTTTAATTAGTTGGTATCGTTAGTTGGGGTCGTTTTACCACAGGGCATACATTTGGTAGTTATTGTAAGACTATCTAAAAACACCTATTTTTCTAAACTTTCTGTTGTTTTCTAGAACACTGTTGTTTTGAGTTTTATATTTTTTCATTCAAACTTATCAGTTTGATTTCAACAGCGCTCCAGAAAAGATAGAAAGAATAATGTCAGAAACTGAGCATTACTGTAATGTTTGCTCTCGTAGTTTTGCGTCAGCAACTTCATTATGTAATCACATACGAGGAAGCGGTGAGTTCTAGCATTTGATAGTGATTCAAAAAAATAAAAGTCATAATATACTGAAAAAATACTAGGGCAAAAATTCTGAATTTCCGAAATGTTTTTGGGCAATGCCAAAATTTTTTGATCCAGCAAAACATATTGACCACACTATATTGATTCTACCTGAAGTTTCGAATAAAATCGGCATTATTTTGAACATCCGCTTCTTAAAAAGTATCAGTTTGAAGACGAAAAATTGTTAAAAAATCGGCTCATGTTCAGATGCCGAAATTCCAAAATAATGGGCCCAAAACATATCGTATAACCGCTAATTTACATCCCATCACTCTGTGTGAATTTTTCATACGCGTTTGTTGAAATTGACTTCAGCACCTGTTGCTGTGGTGTTAAAATTTTAAGTACTGTATGAGATGTGGAATCGCGTTTAGAGCGAAAGCTAGACCTATAAAACGAGGTGAGTCCTCAGATTCTTCACAACTGCTCTAGAATTTTTCTAAGGCGGGATTTAAATCGGTTTACCAGATTATCGACGCCCGCCCCTTAGGGCGGTAACCGAACGCGTTTTTACTTTTTTGAACATCAGCCCTGGTTTCTAACGGAGACGGTGACCGATACTGAAATATCTGGAATGTAGTTGATATTGTTTGACTTTCAAAAAATGTAATTAAAATGTTTTTTTGTATGATGCGTACCGGTCGTGATACTTGGTTCAAAAACCCGGTTTTTTTGACCGAAACTCGTATCATTTTATTTAGAGATGAGATTTCAAATTTTTTTTGACTTTTTTCTAACGCTCCCTATTTAATGGTTATTCAGAGAAGTCAATTATAGAATTGGAAAAATGTAATGTTTTGGTCCTTATTTTTTCAAAAATTATAGTTAGTTCTGATGCTAGCACCCCCGCCCCCCCCCCCCCCCCCCCACTCCCCCCCCCCCCCCCCATTGTTCAAAAATGACAGCATTAAAAATACTTAAGGGTGGTGTCGCTTTTTGGTACCTTCAAAAGCCTGCAGAAATCTAGGGCATTGTAAAAAATCTGAGGATATCTCGTTTGTAGATCTAGCCTTCGTTCTAAACGATTACACTCTCAAAGTCAACCTTGTTACATCACACTTCCAGGTGATGGTCTATTCTAGGAGCACTAAACGTTTTTTTAAATCTATTCTTCTTTTAGACCCCACATACAAAGCGTCTCAAAATTACACAAAGTAGCGAATAAATGAAACAAAAAATAGATGAGAAGGAATAATTTCGATTTTAGACTTTTTTTCTTCTAGATTTTCACTTAAGGGGGTTCTATAGGCAAAATAGACTTTTGAATTGTTATTTCTCTCGGCATAGACATAGGAAGTGAATAAAACATTCTGATAAGTTAGTTCGTAATCTCTGGAAGACGTTTGAATCATATTTTAAGATAGCATGTTGAACCAACCGGTAATGAAGTTAACCAGGAGCAAAAATTTCTTGAAAAGCTGTATTTTTTTTTCGTCCTATTTAGGAAATGTTTCAAAATTGTACGTTATCTAGCGAAATTCAAAGCGAAAAAAACGTTGTTTCTTTTTTTTATAATTTTCACTAAAAAAGCTGGCAAAAAGGACTGTTTTTGCTATTTTGGCCAACGGAAGGTTGTATTTTTTTTCATGCTACATGGGCAAACATATTATTCCGTGCACTATAGTTTTCGTATAATTGTTAACAAAACTGTTGTGCGCTGTTTATACGGATTTCATTTTTTAACTCCCAGGAGTACGATTTGAAAATTTATTTGACATCCAATTCGTCCAATCAGTTTTTTAAGACCAAAACGATTTGTAAGTTAAATGTTTTGGAAACGGTATTATAAACTATACCAAATATTTAACCGTTCGGAGCGCTAGAGCAGCAAAGATTTTTTATTTTCGACTCAAAAAATTTTAAAAAATTTTCCGAAATTTTGGTAATTTTTTACGATTTTTTGAGTTTATATGAACTAAAAGCCACGTTGAGTTCAAAAATCATAAAATCAGACCTCTAGCTCCTTTTAGATAAAGATACGACTTGCCTATAGAACTATATACTCAAATAATAGCTTGGTTTCAAATTTTATGAAAAAAATTCCAGAATGTTAAATTTTTTCAAATTTTATTTTTTCTTATATAATAAACAATCTACGTGGAGATCAAAATTCTCAAATCCAGTCATAATTTTCAGTACAAAAGATATGGGCTGCCTATAGAACCCCCTTAAACGCCGATTTTGCCAGTTTTTCGACTTCAAACTCTATCTTCTTTTAGAGGAATGTTTTAGAATGAAGCCATTTTCTTGACTAAGGTAGATAAATCTAATGCGGTAAAAGTATAACGGATGAGAAGGAATTTTTGAATAAAATTCTAGGATTCTAGAAAATTGATTTAAAGTGAACCGGAAATGAAAGTCCGAAAAAAAAAGTCGGAACAAAAGTATCACCAAATTGAAGCTGAGAGTTAACTGATCAAAAAAGCTGCTTCTACAGCTAACCAAATTTTGACCCAATCAGCGTCAAATTCGATAATTGTTTAAATTTTTGCTCAAAAATAATTGAAATTTCAAGAATTCGATTTAAGACATTTCTGATATTGTAATGTCATGCATCGTTTAAAGCGGGTCATATTTACTAATAAAAAATGTTCATATCATGGTAGAATAGCAATTTTATGCGGGTAATGCAAAAAAAATATTTGAGTTTTGAAAATGGGTCAACTTTAGTCATAACCGATATTAATTTATCATAAATTAATTCTTTAAAGGGCTTAAAGAAAACCGACACCCACCCCCCTTAATGCTCAATTATTTAATTTAGGGGTTCACAATAGAAATTTACGCGCGCAGACCAATGTTCAACTCGAACTCACAGTAATGGGTTTTTAATTGAGTTTAGTTAATAATAACAGTCATCGCTAATTTATCACAAATTTTTCGAAATAATTAGCAATACCCCTTATTCACCCTTTTGTTAATATCCCTACCATGTAAAAAAAACCTAGGCGCAAAAATTGGATCCAGTTAGCTAGCGATGACTGTATCTTAAGGGTATCCCGGTCCCTAATTTGACATTTTTTCAATTAAATATTAGCGAAACACGGCTTCAAGGATATTATTCAGATCAGTCAGTTTGTAAAACTATCCTTCATCTTGCGTTAAACATGTGTCAAAACTTTTTTGCATGAATACACTCCCAGACACATTAGCGAAACAAGGAGACCTATGCAAAACGGAAATTCTATCTCCTCTGAGGTTCTATTTTGAAATTAACCTTAATTTTAACATAACCTGTATAATAAGTATACAAAACTTCTGTGGTAGCGTTTTGGTCAATAAGTGTTTTATTTTTTCTAGAGTGTGTCAAATTAAAAGAAACGCTATTTTTATGCTTAATTTTGAAGAAAAATCGAAAAATTTCCAATGTTTTTTGTTATTATTTGGGTTGTTTTGTGCTTTCAAAACATAAACNATTGATTTGGTGCATTTTTCTGCCATAATAACTGCATAAACTGTAGGGACCGGGATATCATTAATTTAAAAATGGCTTATGGCCCATTTAATACCCATTAATAAGAGGCCGATTTCAATCATCTTGAAGAGCCGCTCCAAACAGAATACGACAATTAAGGGCTACCCTTGTGGTTAACTCTTTAATTCTAGAGAACGATAGATTGGATATAAAAGATTTTTAGAATTTAAGGGGGTAGTCATGTCAAATATATTTAAAAATATGACTTCTAATTTTTTTTTTGCGCCTACGCATTTTTTATAGCAAAAGATAGGCAAAAAGAAAAGTCCACCAAAAATGAATTCTTTCAGAATTTTGAAATTTCCTCCCTCAGGATAGGAAAGAAACCTGTNTTTTTTAAATTTTCCTGCTTCAGAACAGGACAAAAATTTTCAAATATTTTGCCGACCCTCTTATATCTTAATCATCTTATATCTAATGATAGATGCATGCGGGAGCGTCAGCAAGAAGCTGCGTCGAAATTAAGAGAGGAAATGGCGAGAAATCAGAATATAGACGAAATGAGATCATCCGAAGGAAGTTCGCTTATGAATTTTCTGGCTATTCTTCCTAATCCCGAAAACAAATAATCTTTTATTTTAATAAAAAAAAGAACATTTCATTGTTCATATATTTTCATATCCACATTGTTTATTTTTCAATTGTTTTAAATATTTGAGACAGGTTCGAACTCCGCCTATATACTACTCATGAATAACGTCAATATTCAAGATTAAATTTCCCAAGTCTACAAGTGTACTTTTTTTAACTTTTTATTCGATTGCGTTTCGTGGAGTCCGTAATTCACCTTTTGGTATTTTACTACATTTGAACTTATTGTGAAACTCCTTATAGACGATTTGAATAAGGAATTTCAAAAGTCAAAAATGGGTATCGATGTTTTTGACTCATCTTGTAGAGAATTTTTTCTAGTCATTTTGAGACTTAAATTTCAAATTAAAAAAAAATCGATTTTTCGCTCAAATTTTCGAGATTTCACAAGGTGTCATGAAGCCAGTCAGGGACTCCGTATGAAGAGCTAAACCGGTAATTTTTTGGCAGACTCGCAAGTACCATCAAAAGAATCGAAAGGGTATACGATGAACTTGAGATTGACCTTGAGGTTTAACCATGTTTGCTCTCTAGCGACCTTTCAGTACATAATTGACCCGTAGTTGCTAATACGTTCATTAGAAAGTTGACCTCTCCGGTTCTTTTGGGGGGTACTTTCAAGTCTCTACGATGAACTTGAGATTGACCTTGAACTTTGACCGGTCATTTGAGGTCGACCACGTGGTCGCTAGCCCTAGCCAAAAAAAGGTTTCCTAAAAAACGCTTAATTTTCACCTGCCAAAAAATTACCGGTTTAACTCTTCATACCGAGTCGCTAGAACTGGCTTCATGACACCCTGTGAAATCTCGAAAATTTGAGCGAAAAATCGATTTTTTTTTTGAAAATTTTTCATAAAAAAAAATCCTACGTCTCTAAATGACCAAAAAAAATTCTCTACTGTACAAGATGGGTCAGAAACATAGATACCCATTTTTGAATTTTGAAATTCCTTATTTCAAATCGTCATAAAATAGAAAAACTCTTCAGATTATGACGTCATTTTCAACGCCCACGCTTCTTTAATTCCTGAACGAAATAATTTATTTCTGTCCCCATATCGCCGAAAGTGCCAAAATCGACGAAACTGCCCAATATCATCGATTTTTTTTGAAATACTTGTTGATTTACCCCGGTACTCAGACAGTGCCAATTTGATTTTGGTTTCTTACTCAAAGAATACTCCTAGGAATTGATAAATATTAATTTCATTTGCTTGGCATGAAAATTGTAAAATTTATGAGTGTGTGGGTTTATTTTCATTTGCAAGAGAAGAAGCAAACATTTATCATTGTCGCAATTAAGCGCAATAGATTGGCCACGAAGCCTTCTCTTCCTACACCTTCCACATTTTTGGAATTTCTTCAATTTGTTCTTCGAAGTAATGACAATGTTTGATTTATAACCCATGTTTTTGAAATGTTGTACATGGGGGCCCAATATCGCCAAAAGTTTTTTGCAAAAAATATTCGGTGATAACGAGAATTTTCGGCGATATTGGCACTTTCGGGGATATTGGGTTAGAAATAAAGTTCATCGTTAAAAAATAGAAAACGCTTAGACGTTTGAAATGACGTCACAATTTGAAATTTTTTTTCAATTTTATAAGAAGTTTAACAATTAGTTCTTATGAAGTAATTCACCAAAATGCGTATAATTTAGTTCTCCACCAAACGAAAATTAACACGAATTCAAAAAAGTTGATTTGGAAAATTTAATCTTTAGAAATGATGTCAATCATGATGCACTCTATTAGAGACTCACTCTACTTAGAGACGCACTCTACTTAACCCTCACCTGCACCAGCGTGTTTCAGAACACAGAGACCAACAATATTTTGGGGAAGTGTCATTTGCGCCGGCGGAATATCGGAACAGACCCCCAATAGTTTCCCTTTATTTTGTAATTTTCAAGAATTTTTGGTGAGTTCTTGAATTTCTATCAGACCGCGAAATGCATTATTTGGATCCAATTTTCTGTTTAATGCAGTTTTAAAACAGTACTAGAACAAGTAATGATCTTCAAAGTAGCAAAATTTGTATTTGTGGGTTTTTGTATGCTCAAAATCGAAGTTAGTGCTCTAAGATGGGCGTTTTTAAAAAGTCAGTTTCTGACCACTAGATGCCAAAAAAACTTTTTCGTGCCGGAATCGTTTTTTTCTGGGTCAACAACCCCGTGAGGTCAAAGAATTTGTATCAACTAATGTAGTTCTCTCGTTAGTTTTACCGGTGCGCTCCCTAACTATGTGTGTAATTCTGAAACACTTTCGTGCAAAGGTGGGGGTGTAGGACATCTCGTGCACGGTGGGGAGTTAAAGTTAATACTTTATAAAAAGCTTTCAAACGCCTACGCAATTCGGCGATGGGCACTGGAATTATTTTAGCTAAATATCGTGAAAATTGCATAGGTTTTTTTCGGCGATATTTGGGGCTTCTTCCTTATTGAGGTCTCGATAAATTTTTGAATAGGTTTCTAAAAAATGTTAAAATATTTTTAAAAATTTTTAATTATCATTTTTAGGGCATTCTTTAGAGCTGATTTCACTCAGTAAAAATGTTTGATCTGGAAAAAATTATCTAGGACTGAAAATGACCGCAAAAAAATCTCTTACAATATTGTTAAAGAATTTTTAACGGTTCATTTTCCAGTATATCTATGGTGTAAACAAAAAATCGTACCGATTTTTGACTTCTTCAGCGATTTTTTTCTCAAATTGTCTCATTATCAGCTAATTCTCGTTTAAAAACCTCAAAAATATCCGGATGTTCAGATTTACTTTTTGTCTTAAAAAAAGAATTTATGACTTCATTGCGAAACCGTACACAAAGCATTATCTTCGCATATTAGGCAGTCTACAGCAGTATTTTTTGTTGACGTTTATTTTAAAAATTGGTTAATTCAGTCACAGCTTACTTAAAGGTTTTTGTAAGAACAGTTTTTTTTCATTTTCATTACATGATTATTTCGATTTCAAGGGACCGTCTTGAAAAATAAGTCTAAAATTGGAATTTTAAAAAATGTGATGATTTAAGCGTTCCATATATTCTATACAATTCCCGAGTCCCGAAAAATCTATTGAAACTGGGGGCATCAGAATCGGGTATTTAAAATTTGAACATCGATTTTTTCTTAAAAAAATTTTGTGGAGTTCTTTCTCAACAGATTAATTTTCAAAAATCAAGGTTTTTCGACAAAAGTTCATGATAATTATCATCTGAACAGTGGTCAGCAATACTAGATTTTTTGACTTTATTTAAACTGTGATGAGCTTCTTGTTTTTCTCTTTGCATTTTAAATAATTAAGTCATTTTCGACTGCAAGATAATTACCCGCATCACGCAATCCACACTTCTTTGAAATCTTATAATTCAAAGTTTGCCCAAGAGACGGCCCCTACCTAACTGAAACAGCAACAGGACGTTGGCCGTTCGAGAAGCACAAAGTGTCACGCAGCCAAACGATTCGGCGAAAAATATGAAATATTCTTTCTTTCTTTCGTTAAAAAAATTGCCATTTTCACTAAAATACATTTTATTGAAAGAATCCATTAACACCTCCGAGGCAAAAGAGCCTTTTGAAGGCTCAAGCTAACTTAAATCAAGCCAAAAATGATCGCAGAAAACTTCTCCTTCAAAATACTTGATTTTTAAATGTCATCACATATGTAAATCTTAAAAATATTACCGTAAATTTTTTCCGATTATAAGGTTAAAATTGTATGACGAGTTTGAGTGAAAAGCAATTTTTCCGCTAAAAGTCTACTTCCGCAAAAAAATATTGCATTTTTTTTAAATTTTTCTGAAGACGAATAATGAAAATTCCGAAACGTTAAAAAACAGCAAGCAACGTTAACACCAGCAAACATTCCTCAAAAATTGAACATTATTGTTTATTAAATGCTATAACGGAGTTAAAATTTTCAAGGAAAAATCTAAAAAGTGTCGGAATTTCCAAAATTTAAAAACTGTCCTTAAATACATTTTTGATAGTTATTATATATCGAGCTCAGGTAGAGTTGACCCACCCCTCAATCCTCCGAAGCATAGAAAAAAAAGTTCCGCCGAGGCACGAGAGCCTTTCAGGAGGCTCTACTTTTGGAGCGCTGTTTACAGAAAACTCTTGAAATCAACCTCAATTTTTTGTTATGATTCAAGGTGAAGAGGTTTAGATTTCCGAAAAAAAATATTTTATTCTAGAATTTTCATTAATTCTAGAAGAAAACAAATTTTGAAAAGCAAGGTTGATTAAATTCACGGGATACTAGCTGATGAGTAGGCTCCAATAAATTTATGTTTATCTCATTAACTGCGCAGTGCTCTGTTCTATCAATACTTTTGTCTTTTTTTTTCTTTTCAAACTGAAACATTTTTATTGACATTATGAGGAATGCACAAAATTATTTTGACAGAGAATGAGTATAATCTGTTGGCGAATCAAAAAAGATTTATAAATAAGGTTGAAATAAGATAATTTTGAAATTTCACTCAAAGTGTCACGCAGCAAACGTATTCGGCGAAAAATATAAATATTCTTTCTTTTTTCGTTAAAAAATTGCCATTTTCACTAAAATACATTTTATTAGAAAGAATCATTAACCCTCCGAGGCAAAGAGCCTTTTGAAAGGCTCAAGCCACTTTAAATCAGCCAAAAATGATCGCAGAAACTTCTCCTTCAAATACATTTTGAAATTCAACAATGTGAATCTAAAAATATTACCTAAAATTTTTTCCGATTATAGGTTCAAATTGTATGACGAGTTGAGTGAAAAGCAATTTTTCGCTAAAGTCTTACTTCCGAGAAAATAATTTTTGACCCAATTCTGTAATTAAAATTTCAAATTAACCAGTTTTACGTAAGTGTTTTAAATACAATTTGCAAAAAAATAAGCATTCTGGACATATCCGGAGCAAAAATATTTGTTTGGGAGTGAAATTTCAAATTATCTTATTTTAACTTATATATATAAATATTTTTTGATTCCCAACAGATATACTCAATTCCTCTGTCAAAATAATTTTGTGCATTCTCATAATGTCAATAAGAATGTTTCAGTTGAAAGAAAAAAAAAGACAAAAGTATTGAGTAGAACAGAGCACTGCCCAGTTATTGTGATTTTCTCTAGAATTAAACATGAAAATTCTAGAATATAAATATTTTTTTTCGAAAATCCTACTCTTCACCTTGATCATAAACAAAAAATTGAGGGTTGATTTCGTAAGAGTTTTCTGTAAACAGCGCTCAAAATAGAGCCTCCTCAAAGGCTGTCGTGCCTCAGCGGAACTTTTTTTTTCTATGTTTCGGAAGGTTGAGGGGTGGTCAACTCTACCTGAGCTCGAAATATCAATAACTATCAAAAATGTATTTAGGACAGTTTTTCTGGAAATTCCGACACTTTTTAGATTTTCCTTGAAAATTTTAACTCCGAGGCGCCCCTAGAAAAAAGTTATAGCATTTAAAAACAATATGTTCATTTTTGAGGAATGTTTGCTGGTGTTAAGGGGGGGGGCAATGCGACCTTTTTCGCATGTTTTGACTTTGAGGCAAGATTGTGAGATAATAAAACAAGATGTAGTCAAATTAAAAGAAATATATTGATCTTCAAACAATTTGAAGTCAAAATTGAGAAAGAATTTTTTTTTTCGTTCATATAATTTAGAGCTAGAGGGTAAAATTGAAGGGACGAAATTTTCAAATATCTCACAAGAAGCCTTTAAGGCTAGCGTTTGTCTGTATCTGTATTGAACATATATTCTTCCCTTAAAATACATTTCACCCCTTAAATTACAGATACAAAGAGGTTGTAGGGTCTTGAAATGAAAAATGTCAGTTTAAAAAGATCATTTTTAAAAGCTGACAAGGCAGGGGTTTTTCAAAACAGCATTTAAATCCTATGATTCTTAAAAACTAAGTTAAAATATGCATGACGTTAACCTGGATCACATCAATTATCGTGACCTCTACGGCCTTTTCTATCATAAAAACAATATGAAGTTTTATTTTAGTAAATTTTTTAACAAAATAATGCTGCTTTTTGAATTTATCAAAAAGCACCTGGAGCAGGGAAGGGCATCCGAGCAGATTTTCAAGATCGGTTCGGTTCGGATATTTTGGGCCTCGAAATTTTTCAAGATCGGATCGGTTCGGACCCGATTTGAAAAAAACGTGATCGGATCAGTTCGGGAAAAACCCGATCTGATCGGTTTGCTCGGACCTGCTCGGTGCTTTCCGAGCAGATATTTTAGCTCGGACGCCCATCCCTGACCTGGAGACCCTTAAATTTGTAGGCTACAACCAAGCTTCCAAAACGGATGGCTTTTTGGCGATTTTCGATCTCTATCCTCGAATTTTGCATGTTTTTTGATACAAAATAGGATATAAAAGTGAATAAAAACAATCCCTTTTAGAATCATGGCTACAACCTTGTTAGGAAGTAATTTCATCAATATTTTTGTAAGCTCGATATTAAATAGATACATACGTGCCGAGCATAAGTCGCGACCTGAAATCGTTTGGTTTATTAAATATTCATAGCTACGGCTGCTATCCTCTCTAATAATTTGTCATTTTTAATAACGCGTGAATACAGTTAGTCTGAAGGGAAGTTTGGGAGTTTGAATCAGTCAGGAGTCCTGACTCAGGACTCATCCCTATACTTTTGCTTAGAAAATTTTAAAATTGCTTCATTTTGTAATTTAATTCAAAATTAAATGTGAAAAGGTTTGTGTTTAAATTATACTGTATAACACAAATCAAATACAGCCAGCAGTTTAATTTTATTTACCTTATTATCACATAAGTTCTTTCATTTTTTTGTTTGAAACTTGTACAAATTGTACACTTCGCGAGCTTCAGTTTTTTGCAGCCAATTACAGGCGCGCAATTTTTCCCGCAATTCCTTCGCAAAATCTCTTATTCAATTAATTTTGTTAAGAAGCACGCGATTAATGAGGAGACAATTTTCCACACTCCATATTGGAAGTATGAAGATGATTGAATATTAAATTCTTTGTTTTTAAATCTAGAATTCTAAAATTTTAAAATAAAAAAAATTCAATTTGTACTTTTTTAGATATAATATTTGTAATTTACAAAACCATAATAATTTTAGGAAATCCATGAAAATATATTTAAATTACGTTTTGAAATTTTTCTTGCAATTTTGCAAATATAAGCCGAAGTTCAAAAACACCTCCAAAAACTTGTCCCAGTTACGGACATATTGACCACCACTAAAAAATTGTACCAGTTGGGGTGTACGAAAGACACATTTTTAGATTTTTAACGATGATCAGTGCCTTCAGAATTACTGTATATTCAAGCGCCGGTAATAATGACCCAATAATTTAGGAGGTAGTAATTGTAGGTAGCAAGGTAGATCTGCACATTAGTCTTTTCAGAATTTTCATAACATGTTCTGTTTTATTCTGAGCCCTAGTCTAAAACTTCAAAAACCGTTGAGTACCCCCATAATGACCACTTAATGCCCATTGGCACTGTCTGAGTACGCGGGTTTAGGATACACAAATATAAATTACATAATATATTATAATTTTATATATAATGAGAGCTTAAATAACTACCTCATCTCAAATCCGAATAAATTGCAAATATTTCAGTTTTCTCAATGTTTAATAAAAAGATATTATCATATAAAAATCTCCCAATTACAAGATGTTAATTATTAATAAGATGCGTTGTACCCTAATTATTTTATATGGTTTCATGCCATTATGATTTGCAGTCACAAAATCGATCCATTTTCGTTTCGTTTCTCAATAAACCGAAAGAAAAAGTTCATTTTTGTCAATTGACAATTAATTAAATTTAACTCTTAATCGATCAAAAGATAATATCCAATAATAATAATTTTTTCTCATGGTTTTTTCTGACGTTTCGCTTTTATTTTTCAATTGTTACATTAAGGGGTACTCAACGGTTTTTGAGATTTTCGATCAGGGCTCAGAAGAAAACGAAAAAGTTATAGAAATTCTGAAAACCTATGAATGATCTATCCTTCTGCTCCCGAAAATTTTGAGCATCACAGCATCAAGTGGGAGTAGAGTTCTAGAACACTGATTTCAACTTCAATGTCTTTTATCTCGGAAAGGGATTGTTTCTACTACCACTACTAGTACGTCGACAGTTATCGGAAATATTTTTCGAAATTTTGATCGTACTTGTTCTAGAATTATGATAAACCGTAATTTTATGATATTTTAGAATTTGTAGCTCAATTTTCTCAAAAANGACTCGGTACATTTTTTTTAAATTTGGTATTATTCGGAGAAACATGTCTTCTCAATTTCTAGTGCGGAACTTTTCTATGATCATTGCTCCTATTTATAGAAAATTGCAGATTAGTTCAGACGGAAGTCAATTTTCATGATTTCTAGAAATTTTTTTTCATAGTATTGAGTTGAAAGTACCATCAAATGAAAGCTCATGATCTACTGAAGAAAAAATCTGCTTACGTCACGTTGAAATTTTGATCCCTCATATTCTAAAATCAAGAAAACGTAAAAATTTCAAACTGAAACAAAATTATTCTCGACAACGACTCGGTACATTTTTTTTTAAATTAATTTAATTCGTAGATACATGTCTTCTCAATTCCTAGTGAAAAACGTTTATTTAATCATTGCTCCTATTAATAGAAATTAGCATTTTGTTTCAACCGGAAGTCAATTTTTGGAGTTTCTAGAAATTTATTTTCATCCGATTGTACCGAAAAGGTGATACTAACTTTTACTTATTTTTAGAATTTTTCATTAAAATTAAAATATAAAAATACTTAGAAAAAATCTGAAGAAGGCATTTTGTGGCCTTCCTGAGGCTATTTGGTGCAGTTATTATGTCCTTAACCTGATTTAAAAAACCGTTGAGTACCCCCCTCAAATTTAGCATTTTCAAAGATCTGGTTTTTCTTCAGGTTTGAGTTTTAACAAAGACTAATATTTATTCTAGAAATTTTAGGAATTTCTTGAAAATTAGCAAATAAATTTAGCAGGAGTTTTTTATAAATATAATATTTGGCATTTTTCATGCACTGTAATTAATCAGGCTATTCTGATTTTTCCTATGAATTAATAATACTAAAATAGTCGTGGCAGATTTGTTCTACGAGCGTTTGTACTAGAAATTTCTAAAAACGAACATTACAAATCATAAAAGAAAAACCATATGTGAGGTCATTTTAAGACTGAGGATATTTTTCGTTTTTGAAATTTTTTTCAAAAAAAAATGATTTTAAGGTCAAATTTTCATGACCAACTTCATCCAGCTGTAAAATTTGCAAATTAGGAGCAACTGCACTTTTTTTTCCTGCAATCTTGAGACAAAGCTAATGTCGTTTAAGTTTTTTCAATTTAGGGCACAATAACCACCTGGTCAACCACAATGACCGGTCAAAGTTGAAGGACAATTTCAAGGTCATCGAATTCGTATGGAAGTACCATCAAAATTATCCTCATGGCCGAATTCTAATGAACGTATTATGAAACCATAACTTATGGTCCATAGGTGAAATCAATGTATCGCTTACGGGCACCGCGGTGCTAGAGCGAAAAAAAAATTCCATCAAAATTACTGAAAATGTATTTTTGCTCTCTAGCACTCTAGTATATACATAATTAACCCATGGTTGTTAATACCGTCATCAAAAAGTCGACTACGAGACTTTTTTGTGTATTTTCAAGCAATTGCGGACTCCTGTCAAATCATATGCATGTATTTTTGCGTTCTGAGCACCGTAATCCGTACATATCCACCTATTGGTTTATGATAAGTTTCATTAAGAAAGTCGGCCATGGGAATCATTTGATGGTACTTCCATACGAATTTTGATGACCTTTGAATTGCCTTCAACTTTGACGCGGGTGGTCCATTGTGCCCTAAAATCGAACAAACCCCAAACGGAAATTAGCTTTATCTCCTGATTGCCAGGAAACAGAAAGTGCAGCTTGCTAATAATTTGCAACCTTTTTCAGCTTGGATAAAGTACTCAGCTCATGAAAATTTTACATTAAAAATCAATTTTTTTTTTAGAATAAAATTTCAAAAACGAAAAAAAATACCGCCAGGATTTAACAATGACCAAAAAATCTCTACAAGATGGGCAAAAACATATCAACAGGAACGGGGCGTCGAACAAATTGACCGTTACAAAATTATAGGTTAAAATGCGACGTATTGAAAGCCTGCTCAGCTGGCAATAAGACAGGTGATATTTAGAAATTTCACCGGACAGCTTTAAAAATTTCTAATTTTACCTTTTTTTTCTTGACGATAGTCCTAATAACTTTTGAAATTAAATCATCAAATTTTTTTAGAGTGTGCAAAAAAGGCGTATTAAATATCTAAGTAGTAGATAAAACGTATGTTCTCTTCGATTTCTCATTTTCACACTAAATCTCTCAAAATTTTGTCGCAGAGAATCTAGATAAAATAAATCGTGACAGATTTGTCCGTGGAATGTTGTTATCTAGTATGACTAAATTAATTAATCAATTATATATGAAATTAAGAACCAGGTAGCTAAAAACGAAAAAAATATAAGACGAAAATCTTTCATGTTTTCATGCCATGTTGTCTTTCTGAAGAACATTTTGGAAATTGATATTAAAAAATAATAAATGGTAAATTCACCAATTAAACGTGAATTTTTTCACGATGTTTTCAAAATTCGAAAATACAAATAAATACTTTCTCCACAAAGACTAAAACATACTAGCAGATAAATACGTGGTAAACTGTGATGTCAGAACAATAAAGTTTGATCAATCAAATCACACGATTCTGAAATAAGTTGACAATCGCTGTGATTTTGATCGGCCACAATCTTTTCATGACATTACAGTTATGCGGCATAACTTTAAGCCGCGGAGTAAAAAAGCTTACCGCAAAGGATATTTCAACATTAACACAATATAAATTTTATTTATGCAACGTTTCCGATATTTCATTCTTCAGCTAATATATAACTTGGTGAAGTAACAGAAAGTCTTTATGGGTACCAGCAAACTAGAGTATTTGAATTTTTTTATAAAAATTAAATAACTTGGTGCAAACTCAAGAGCTTAAAATTTTTTACGCCCACTTCAAAATAGGGAGTTTGAAATGTGTCATTTATATAAATTTAAAAACTTATGGCACTAATTTGATAAGTTTAATTCTTATGTTATCTATAATGGCTATTCTATTTGTTCTTTAAATATGCTCCCCTACTCGGGCTTTTCCAGCGGTTGTTTTTCCCAACCAGGACTGCATTGTCTAAGACTTTGCAATCTCAATTAATGATAAAGGTGATATCAAATTTGTCTCTAACCCCTGATGAAAGTTGAGATCGATTTTGGATGCGATACATATAATATATTAACTTGATTATAATATTATCATATTGACCCTATATAATAAGGTTATTTGTACGGCCATAATCAAAATAATAACATAATTTGAAGACTCAGGAATACAACATATGTGACCTTTAATTATATGTTTTTTTTTGTCATTTTAAATCACGGTTTCGAATAAATTGATTTTCAACTAATTATAAATCATATTGACCATTATTTTGCTTAACCCCCACCTTCACGAAATGTGGTTCAAATCACAGAGACCAAAAGTACATTTTGGCCGCGGAACTATCGGAACAGAACGGTCTGTTACGCAGACCCCCATAAGTTTCTCTTATTTTTATATTTTTAAGAATTCAATGGTTAGTTTTCAGAAATTGATCTGAACAATACTTATGAAAAGTAATTTTGGCGAGAAAATAAAAAATAATTTAAATTTTAATTATTTATTTTGACACCCGACAACATTCTGGTTGTGCAAAGAGCCAAATTGTTTCTATTCGTGACTGGGAGACCAATTTGAATCTATAAATATACTTATGGCGGGATATTTGGCACAAGCGAAAATGATTGCATACATAGTTTTGGGGATCCCAACACTACACTGATGGTGTTAATAGCACTGTTTTGAATCTCGGGCACAGGACTAGATAAGATGTTTTAGAAAATACACCTTAACGGTGGTCATTTTCGAAAGAAACAGTTTCAGTTTTCATCAGATTTGACACTTGAGCCACCTGGATGGCTTGTAAAAAAAAATAAGTCTGTCTATCTCACCGGTTGTCAACGCGTAAATTTACATAAGAAATTCAATTTATCTCGTGAATTGACCTGGGGTTAACTAATTCTGATACTTAACCTCTTTCGAGTGGCAAAAACAAATTACGTGATGTATCGCAAAATTTATGCATAATTCTCGAATTTCAAAGCTTCGTAGTTTTGAGCACCATAAAAAATTTAACTCAATTCTGAAATTCTTATTTTGAAATCAGCCATTTTTTGAGGAAAACATAGCTCATCGTGTGAATTGACAGACCGCCTTCGTTGCAGGTTGCGTAATATAAACATCGCGTACAGGTTGGGGGTTTAAAACACATTGGGACCACCCATAGCATATTTTTTTTTTCGAAATTTCATCAACGTGCGAATTTTTTTCAAAAAATTTTATTCTTGACTAATTTCTCTTTATTAGACAATACGTTGGAATTGCCCCCACAAATGGCCCTTGATTGTGTTGTACTAATTGAACAAACCTTTTTATTCTTATGATTATTAATCTATAATGAAAAGTTATTTTGAATTAATCAAAGTTGAAATTGAATGAACTGCACTATATAATTCGATTGATCTTAATTATTAAAACTTATTTGATTTGACGCGTTATGACGCTTTTCGCAGTCACATTCTAATCATTACTGACCACCATTTCAAGTGAAGAATTAATAAATATTTTTCCGCATAAGAATTAATAGAAGACAATATTTACATAATACCTTTATTGAGACTATTTTGGCAATATTATGGACATTAATCATAATAGTGGGTAAAAAACTCTTTTATTCAGAGAAGATTCTCTTGTTTCTTGGATTAAACATTGCACAAATCATTTAGATTTTAAGGAGATGGTCTGTTGCTAAATGAGGCTCATTTGAGGCTCCAGAAAATTTTTTACCAATTTTATTTTAATGCTATATTATAAAAATAAAAGCACATTGCGAAGCATATCCTCTTTCCAACGGAACTCCATCTCAAAAAACGTTATATCTCATAGCGCGTGTTCAAATCCCACTATTTGTCTAAAGATTGTCTTAGTTGATTGCTTGGTGATTACACAACCGATCAAACTTAGCGGCGCCAATATCAAGCACCTTGCCTATAATCATACTCAAGAATCAGTAATGACATACATTGGTGGTTCGAACACGCGCTATAGGACTGTAAACGTTTTCGTTGGAAAAGGATATGGGTAGTTCTTTTTATTCGATACATGATCAGGCAAGCACTTTTGATGGTTTCAAAAATATTGTATTGTAACTTTGTTAAAATTTTTGATTTTTGGAAATATGAAAATACGATTTATGGAAAAAAAAGGAAGAAATTTACCAAATTCCTCCTATGATCTGGCACGAAACTCTCCACCTTCAACATTCATGTGGCGTTTCCGAATGTGTAAATATTTAAATCCAGGAACGGAGATTAAATTTGATTTGGTGAACCCCTAAAATAGGGTCAAAAATAGTGTTTTTTGATGATTCTGATAACAAATTCACGAATTATTTCAGATAGTCACGATTCTGTCACCGACGAGCCTTCAACCTTCATAAATTGTGTCTCACAAATCTAGACTTTCTTTGATTTCACTATTTTTTTTGTTAAAATTAAAAATTTATTTTTTTAATTTTTTTTAAAAAAAAAAAATTTTTGGCAAGCCTGAATTACTTTACATACTTAAATAGGAATAAATTATCTGAAATAATTATATTTTTCCACTTATTTCTAGAATCAGTTGATAATTTTCCGAACAAAAACTGGCAAAACGTCTAGTTTTGAAAAGTCTTGAACCAGCCGTTCTGTCTACTTGATGAACTTTTATATTGGTATTTCAATAATGGGAGCGCTCTTAAGTGACATATTTTTGGATAACTTTGGGATTATTTCATCTCTGATTGCAGTAATATTTACTGTTTTCAGTCAGGTTCTTAATTAGTCAAAAGCATTACAACAGAGAAATTCCGTCAATTCGCATTAGCGTAATGTGAAACAATATGTGCAACGAGTCAAAATCTATAACAATGACATATTTTTGGGAATGTTCATAAATATATGTTCATTTATTAAGTTTTGCTTTGCCTTGAAAATGTATAAGGTGCAAAAAAATCGTTTAATTGTTTTGTAAATTTCTTCCCTGGCCAATCTGGACTGCAACGTTCAATAAATGTTGTTTCACATTATAGAATGACTAGCTAAGACTCCGCTAGAGGCAAGAAATGTACAAAATTTAACGATTTTTGCGCATCTCTTTATAATTATTCAAGGCAAAAAAGGGCTAAACTTAATATATGAACCATATATTTATTTTATATATATTTTGAAATCACAAACTTACATTTTTTGGAAAATGTTCCCCATTTGGGGGAAGTAATTGAAATTCTTGATTCTGAATTGTTCAAATTGGAACCAATCAAAACTTGAGCTTAAAGTTCCAAAATTTTGGAAACAAATTTAAATTCGAAATCGGCGCAACATTCTTCACTTATTATGTATAATCTGGAAATTTTTGTTTGGTCTCTGAAAATTTGCACGACACCTTTCGGGAGTCCGGGGCTCGCGACACGCTAAACAATTGTTATGATAACTATATGCCAGAAAATACAATTTCAGAGATGTAACTGCATATTTCAGCTTTCGAGCTTCAATTTTGTATCGAGTATAATTGTGGAACCCTACTGTATAGAAATTACGTCGGGATCCATTCCGAGATCAATTAATTGAGCAAATCCAGTATATTCAGATCAACTAAAGATAATTTTGAAAAAGGTTCAAGAGACTATTTCCACAAAAAAATCTTGCTGTAAAACAATTCGAATAATTGTAGTCACATTTACCACTACTGTATATATAACATACTGTATCTACTACAAAATGTTAAGGGGCTTGTAGCCTACAGGCTGTTAGGGTCAAATTGCTGTGGCGGGAAATAAACCTTTTTAAAACTAAATACATATCTTTTTGGTGATAATTGAAATGTAACGGCGGGCACAATATTGCCGAAATCGCCAAAAAACCTACGCATTTCACGATTTTTAGCTCAAAATACTTTCCAAAGCCAAATATGCGCCGAAATTTTTTTAGATTTCTTATCATCCAAATTACTTTTTGGCGTCATTGAAGGAGGGGGGGGGGGGGGGGGGGGGGGGGGGGGAACGTCACTTTTCAAGTTGACATTGTCAATTAATTTTTTAAACATTTAATTTGATGGGTTTGGTAGAGTACTTAATTCTAGCATTTCAAGTGATTCCACTTCTTCGAAGCTAGTAAAACGCTATTTAGAATAAAACTGTTCGATATATGACGGTCATTTCGACGCCTCCGCCTTTTTCATTTTTGAACAAAAAAATTATTATCTGTCCCATTCGCCGAAAGTGCACTGCGCCATAACTACCCTACCGCAAGTTTTTCCTCATGATAGATATTAAATTTTTTTGTCTTTACTACGTGATGAATTTTAACAGTGTTTCGGACTAACGCATCTCACGAACTACCGAGACATTTTAGTATTCTGAAAGGTCATATAAAAACCGAAAAAATATCCCAATATGTAAACCAGCAGGTGTCCGGCGGATAGGTTGAAAGTCTTTTTTTTCGCTCAAACCTTCAACCTATTTATGCCGCCGATTTCACCTGACCCCTTCACCTATCCGCCGGACGCCTGCTGTAGATATGTTTCGAATTTTTTTTTGAAAAACTTGTAGTTAAACCTCAAACTGTTTTTTGTTAGATTTTTTTTTCTAGTACATCTGTGGTCATTTTGAATAATTGTAGGACGTCAATCAGATAAGTTGTTCTGACAACCGAAATATAACGGTTGTGGTACCCTATTACTCTATATAGCACTTGTTGTTAGAAAAAAAAATGTCTGAAATTGTTACTTTAGTAAATAAATATTTCGCAAGCAAAATAATAATATATAATAATTAAAATGTAATTGTATCCAAAATAACTGCATTTTTATTAATGAGCAGCAAAAAACCAGGGGGGGAACCTAGTTTGCTAGTTTTAAAAAAAAATGGAAACGGCCATAAACTTTGTCTTTGTAACGAATTTATTCATTTTTTTCTTTCAAAGTGTTTTATGGTCGCTCGGCCACGCGAAAACTATTAGGACCTATATATCCGCGACATTAATTTTTTCGTTTACATTCATTTTAAATACTAAATGGTTGCAACTGCTTTTCACACAATTTCATGTTTCAAATATTGTTAGGAGAAATCTAGCTACATCTATGATGCAAACAACTCGTCTTTATAACAGTTTAACAATGACTTATTACTCTGCTAGATCTAACGAAGATTCGGTGAAGAAATCCCTTCAGATTTTCTTAGTTCTTATAACTCATACCTTTTCCAGAGATGACATTTGTGCCTTCTTCCGCCTATCTAACAANCATAGGTGAATCATGTACGCTTACGGTGCACCGCGGTGCTAGAGCGAAAAAATCATCAAATTATGAAAATGTATTTTGCTCTCTAGCACTCTTAGTATACATAATTAACCCATGGTTGTTAATACCGTCATCAAAAAGTCGACTACGAGGAATTTTTTGTTGGTATTTTCAAAGCGATTGCGTGACTCCTGTCAAATCATATGAATGTATTTTGCGTTCTAGCACCGTAATCGTACATAATCCACCTATGGTTTATGATAAGTTCATTAGAAAGTCGGCCATGGGAATCATTTTGATGGTACTTCCATACGAATTGATGACCTTGAAATTGACCTTCAACTTTGACCGGGTGGTCATTGTGCCCTAAATCAAAAAACCCCAAACGGAATTAGCTTTATCTCCTGATTGCAGGAAACGAAAGTGCGCTTGCTAATAATTTGCAACTTTTTCAGCTGGATAAAGTTAGTCATGAAAATTTTACATTAAAATCAATTTTTTTTGAAAAAAAATTCAAAAACGAAAAAAATCCCTGGTATTAAAATGACCAAAAAAAAATCTCTACAAGATGGGCCAAAAACATATTCAACAGGAACGGGCGTCGAACAAATTGACCCGTTACAAATTATAGGTTAAAATGCCGACGTATTCGAAAGAAAACAGGTGAATTTAGAAATTTCACCGACATTTAAAAATTCTAATTTTACCTTTTTTTTCTTGACGATAGTCCAATAACTTTTGAAATTAACATCAAATTTTTTAGAGAGTGTGCAAAAAGCTATTAAAATATCAAAGTAGTAGATTAAACGTATGTCATCTTCGATTTCCTCATTTTCACATAAATCTCTCAAAATTTTGTCGCAAGAATCTAGATGAAAAAATAAACGTGACAAATTTGTCCGTGGAATGTTGTTACTAGATATGAATAAATTAATTTAATCAATTATATATGAAATTAAGAACCGGTACGCTAAAACGAAAAAAATAAAGACGAAAATCTTTCATGTTTTCAGCATGATTGTCTTCTGAGAACACTTTGAAAATTGATATTAAAAAAATTTCACAATAAAGTGAATTTTTTCATGATTTTTCAAAATCGAAAATACAAATAAATACTTTCTCACTCCGCGTAATAACTGTGATGTCAGAAAATAAAGTGATCAATAAAATCACACGATTCTTGAAATAAGTTGACAATCGTGTGATTTGATCGGCCACAATCTTTTCTGACATTACAGTTATGCGGCATAACTTATGCCGCGGAAGTAAAAAAAAGCTTACCCAAAGGAGTAATTTCAACATTAAACATATAATATTTTATTTATGCAACGTTTCGATATTTCAATTCTTCAAGCTTAATATAAACTTGTAGTACCAGGAAAGTCTTCATGTACCACAATCTAGGAGTATTTGGATTTTTTATTCAAAAATTAAAAACTTGTGGTGCAAACTTCAGAGGGGCTTAAAATTTTTTACGCCCACTCTCAAAATTAGGGAGTGAAGTTCTTTAAAACAATTGTCATGTTATCTGATGAAGATTTATTTGTTTTTACAAAAAATTTACTCGGGGCTTTTCCCCAGGGGTTTTTTTCCCCAACCTAAGGAACTGCATTGATCAAGATTTGAAATTCTCATTTCTATTTTAAAATGGCTCATATTAAAATTTGTTCTCTAATCCCCTGATGAAAGTTTGAGATCGATTTTGGATGGATAACATATAATATATTGAACTTGATTATATATTATATATTGACCTTATAATAAGGTTATTTACGGCCCATAATCAAAATAATAACATAATTGAAGACTCAGGAAACCAACAGATAGTGACCTAATTATACGTTTTTTTTGTATTAAATCACGTTTCGAATAAATTGATTTTCAACCTAATTATTAAATATATTGACCTAATTATATTGCTTAACCCCCACCTTCACGAATGTGGTTCAAATCACAGAGACCAAAAGTATCATTTTGGCCAGCGGAATATCGGAACAGACGGTCTGTTACAGACCCCCAAAAGTTTCTCTTATTTTTAATTTTAAGAATTCTGGTTAGTTTCAGAAATTGATCTAAACATACTTATGAAAGTAATTTTTGGAGAAAAATATTTTTAAATTATTTATTTTGACACCCGACAACATCTGGTGGTGCAAAGGGCAATTGTTTCTATCTCGTGACTGGGGGACCAAATTTGAATCTATAAATATACTTATGGCGGGAATTTTGCAAGCGAAAATGAGTTGCATCATTAGTTTTGGGATCCAACACTACCTGATGGTGTTAATAGCACTGTTTTGAATCTCGGCACAGGGACTAGATAAGATTATGAAAATACACTTACAGGGGTCATTTTTCGAAAGAAACATTTGACAAGTTTCATCAGATTTGACACTTGACGCCACCTGGTGGTGTAAAAAGAAAATAAGTCTGTCTATCTCACCGGTTGTCAACCGGTAATTTTACATAAGAATTCAATTTATCTCGTGAATTTGACTGGGTTAACTAATATCTGATACTTAACCTTCTTTCGAGTGGCAAAAACAAATTAGATGTATTCGCAAAATTTATCATATTCTCGAATTTCAAACTTAGTTTTGAGCACCATAAAAATTTAACTCAATTTCTGAAATCTTATTTTTGAAATCAGCCATTTTTTGAGGAAAACATACTCATCGTGTGATTTGACACACGCTCGTGCAGGTACGTAATATAACATCGCGTACAGGTGGGGGTTAAGAACGCATTGGGACACCCATAGCATATTTTTTTCGAAATTTCATCACGTGCGAATTTTTTCAAAAATTTTATTTACTAATTTCTCTTTATTAGACAATACGTTGGAAATTGCCCCCAAAAATGAGCCCCTTGATTTGTTGTACTAATTGACACAAACCTTTTTTTCATTATGATATAATCTATATGAAAAGTATTTTTGAATAATCAAAAGTGAAATTGAATGAACTGCCTAATAATTCGATTGATCTTAATTATTAAAACTTATTTTATTTGACCGTTATGAACCTTTTCCAGTCACATTCTAATCTTACTGACACCTTTCAGTGAAGAATTAATAAAATATTTTTCCCATAAGAATTAATAGAAGACAAATTTTACATAATACCTTTATTGAGACTATTTTGGCAAATTATGGACATTAATCATTAATAAGTGGGAAAAAACTCTTATTATTCAGAGAAGATTCTCTTGTTTCTTGGATAAACATTGCACAATATTTAGATTAAGGAGATGGTCGTTGCTAAATGAGGCTCATTGAGGCTC
>SCLH01001502.1:0-17280 GCA_004367855.1 Oikopleura vanhoeffeni | reverse complement strand
ATTGAAAATATTCTGAAATAATTATTATTTTCACTTATTTCTAGAATCAGTGATAATTTTCGAAACAAAAACTGGCAAAACGTCAGTTTTGAAAAGTCTTGAACCGGCCGTTTCTGTCTACTGATGACATTATATGGTATTCAATAATGGAGAGCCTCTTAGTGCATATTTTTGGATAACTTTGGGATTATTCATCTTCTGGATTGCAGTAATATTTTACTGTTTTCAGTCAGGGTTCTTTAATTAGTCAAAAGCATTACAAACGAGAATATTCGTCAATTCGCATTAGCGTAAATATGTGCCAACGAGTCAAAATCATAACAATGACATATATTTTGGAAGTTCAATAAATATATGTTCATTATTAAGTTTTGCCTTTGAAAATTATAAAGAGTGCAAAAATCGTTAATTTTTGGTAATTTCTTCCTCTAGCGCAAAATCCTGTGACTGCTACCCGCTAGAGGAAGAAATTACCAAAAATTAACGATTTTTGCACTCTTTATAATTTTCAAAGGCAAAAAAAGGGCTAAACTTAATAATGAACATATATTTATTTATATATATTTGAAATCACAAACTTACATTGAGTGTCATGGGATATTGAAATCCTTGATTCTGATTGGTTCAAATTTGGACCAATCAAAATTGAGCTTAAAGTTCAAAATTTTGGAAAAAAATTTAAAATTCGAAATCAGCGCAACATTTCACGTATTATGTATAATCTGAAATTTTTGGTCCTCTAAAATTTGCACGACCTCGGAGTCCGAGGCTCGGACACGCTAAACAATGTTATGATAATATACCCAGAAAATAAAGTTCAGGAATGTAACTGATAATTCAGCTTTCGAGCTTCAATTTTGTATCGAGTATAATTTGGACACCCTACTGTAGAGAAATTTACGTCGGAGTCATTCCGAGAATTCATTAATTGAGCAAATCCAGTATATTCAAGAGTCAACTAAAGATAAATTGAAAACGGTTCAAAAGACTATTTCCACAAAAAAACTTGCTGTAACAAATTCGATATATGTAAGTATTTACCACTACTGTATTTATAACATACTGTATCTACTACAAAATGTTAAGGGGCTTGTAGCCTACAGGCTGTAGGGTCAAATTGCTGAAGTGCTGGGAAAATAAACCTTTTAAAACTAAAATATCTTTTGTGATAATTGAACATGTAACAGGGCGGGCACAATATTGCCGAAATCGCCAAAAAACCTACGCACTTTCACGATTTTTAGCTCAAATACTTCCAAAGCCAATATCGCCGAAATTTTTTTAGATTTCTATCACAAATTACTTTGTTGGCGTCATGAATGACGTCATTTTCAAGATTGAATTGTCCAAATTAACTTTTTTAAACATTTATTTGATGGCGTTTGGTAGAGTACTTAATTCTAAGCATTTCAGTGATTCACTTCATTCGAAGCTACTGTAAAACGCTATTTAGAATTAAAAAACTGTTCGATATATGACGTCATTTCGAACGCCTACGCGTTTAATCATTTTTTAACAAAAAAATTATTTCTGTTCCCATATCGCCGAAAACGAAGTATAACTCGCGAAGTTTTTTTTCCTTCCAATTTCGTACTTCCAAGATATAAATTTTTGTTCTCTTATGAAAATATTATCTACAGTGAATTTGAAATTTTTATCCAGATTTTTCGGACTCACGATTCAACGGAGATCTACTGCGAGATCAATTTTTAGTATTCTGAAAATTTCTTATATAAAAACCGAAAAAAATATCCGAATAGTACAGCAGGGTCCGGCGGATAGGTGAAAGTTTTTTCGCTCAAAACCTTCACCTATTAGCCGGATTTCACCTATCCGCCTTCACCTATCCGCCGGACCCTGCTGTAGTATGTTTCGATTTTTTTGAAAAACTTGTAGTAAACCTCAAATGTTTTTGTTAGATTTTTTTTTCTTAACATCTGTGGTCATTTTGAATAATTTAGGAACTCAATCAGATAAGTTGTTTGATAAAGCCGAAATATTAACGTTGTGGATACCCTAATTACTACTAAGAGGCACTTTTGTTAGAAAAAAAAATGTCTGAAATTGTTACTTTAGTAAAATTAATATATTTCGCAAGCAAATAAAATATATTAGTAATTGGTATCCAAAAATAATGCATTTTTTATAATGACAGCAAAAACAGACTAGTTTGGCCTAGTTTAAAAAAAAATGGAAACGGCCATAACTTTGTCTTTGTAACGAATTTATCATTTTTTTTTCAAATTTTATGGTCGCTCGGCCACGCGAAACTTTTGACACCAAAAAGGACTATATCCGGGACATAATTTCTTCGTTTACATTCAATTTTAAATCAACTGAATGGTGTAACTGCATTTTCACACAATTTCATGTTCAAAAATATTGTTTAGGAGAAATCTAGCTACATCTATGATGCAACAACTCGTCGTTTATCAACTTTAACAATGACTTATTACTCTGCTAGATCTAACGAAGATTCTGGTGAAGAAATCCCTTCAGATTTAGTTCTTAGTTCCAGAGATGACATTTGTCCTTCTTCGCCTATTCTAACAATACAAGTTCCCATATTTAGCTATCAAACGACTCAACACGATGAAATTCAATCAAAAAATAAAGACAATGAGAGTCAAAATTCAACAAATACTGATGATGAAAGTCAAAATTCTAATAATTATGATAAATTGAGCATAAATTCGATAAAATCAACACTTTCTGAATAAATATCATATAATTTCATTATAGTAACAACTCAAAACTACATGCGGAGGGGAGGGCCCCCCTGGGCGAGCCAAATATTGGCCACAATTCGGTATTTTACAAAAAGTGTGATAAGGATATCGGTAAAATCCTGCATAGTCGTCGATTTATCTGGAAAGGCGTCATAACTTTGATAAAGTGGCCAATTAAATCGCGGATTCTTGAATTTGAGTCGACGATTCGGGTATTGTGATTGAACACTGGCTCAAAGTTATGAACGCCTCGAGATAAATGCGACGACTAGGCAGGATCTTCGATATAACAGGAATTATTTCAGCGTAAAAATGGTGAATGTTGCGTAGGTTAATTCGCAATCATGCAGCAACTTTCGGCAATATATTTGCCCCGCCTCCCCCCGCGGCCCCGGGCCGCCCGGCCCGGGCGCCGGGCCCCCTCGGCGGCCCGCGGGGCCCCCGCCTGTCCCCCCCGGCCGGGGCCGCCCCGCCCGCGGCGCCCGCCTAATCGGTACGTTTCGATTTATTATCATTCTCAGAGTTTAACAGAATATTAAGCGAAAAATTTAACATGAATTTTGCAAAGATCTAGACATTCCTAAAAATTTGGACTAAGAAAATTTGGACTACAAAATTTGCACTCATATTAACTTCTTTTCATTAATTTTTTCTGTATGTTCGTTTTGCATTTGCAACTGTTAACGTAAGTTAGCGTTACGTAAAGCTATACTCTAAAATCATGGTTTTTGACTTATCAGAGGAATTATAGCGACGCGCCTGGCGGTGAGAGTATTTAAAAAGTACTCCTACGATAGTGGCCCTACTGCAACTTGCGTAGCGGCAAGATATCGTTTCGCTGATTCGGTACATGATGTAGTACATGTTGTATTAGATGGCTCTCCGCCCACGCCGAGAGTGTCCAGTTAATCTCTGTTCCAACCTGATCATTATTGTAATTAACATTTCAAAGATATAGGTAAAAATTCTAGAAGTTAATTTAAAATCAGCTAAAATATAATTAATGTTAACTGACTGAGCTGTGTAATTCAAAACAATTATGATTCCCGCCGGGATTTCCCGGCAAAAAATTTTTAATATGCTATAAAATTCTGGCTTAATCCCTTGTTTTTTATTCATCGATTTAGATTATTTCTTAAAACTTGATTTTACACCAGGGATGTTCCGATTTAGTCAACGATTTCCGGTTGGATAGGACCGCGCGACACGGACCAATCAGGAAAGTGAGATAGAAAAAAATAACGCGCAAGATATATGAACGCAAGCTAAATCATCATGGCATATATTTTCTTTTATCCGGAGCTGGAATCTCAAATACTTAGGGTGCGCAGCGGTCAAAATTCTATTTTTAATTAAAATAATGAGACCAAAAACGGGAACCAAAAATATTCTGGTACAGAAACTACGAAGAAATAAAGTGAAAATTTTTTTTTAGTTTTTTTGGCCAGGAAAATGACGGTTCAACATATAAACATCGGCATTTGTAATTTTTCCCCAGTCCTCTGCATAAAAATGAAAAAAATAAAATTAAGTATTCATAAGTATTTGGCCCCAAATATTTTCAGCCTTTATAAAGTGTTCCCGCCTAACGGCATGTTTTTTGGTCAAATGACCAAAATTTCTTCGAAAATGTTTATTTCAGAAATGGAGGGGGGAGCAATTTTTATGTAGGTACATTCCCTTGCCTAGAAGAAAACTAAAAAATGAGCTATTATGCTCAAAAACGTAAAGCAAGTGCTGAACAATGAGGGTTTTTGAACTCAGCTTGTCTGACACTAGATGGCCCAAACAAAAATTTCTTTGGCTCAGAATCAATTGCTTTTTTCGGTGGCGGATTACCGGAGTGAGCGCTCAGTTAGCCGCATTATGCAGTTGGCAGCACCGGTGTTACAGATTGAATGCGGCCAACTGGTCCCACTCAAATTTTAACTCATGCAAAGAGAATGTTTATGCTTGGAAGGTTGGTCGCGCGAACGCAGACAACCACTATCAGAAATTGGTGACTGACACTCCACGCGATTTGGCAAAGAGACGCAGGTCAGCCGAGCCGTAGTGCAATGGTCCGGCCTCACCACGGAGGAACCCCTTCTTGATCGAGGTTACCTCCAGCCCAGGTAAGTATGAGTTGCTCATGCCTGACCCGAAACCAATATACAATTTGAACTAAAATATTATGGTGCTTGATTTTTCTTTGATAAAATCGAAGCACGTTTTCAAACAAACATCCGCACAATAGCGCTAAGCTATTGCAAGAGAAAAATTAAAAATACATAACAGAGTCAGTATTTTATAACTTTTTATTATAAAATATTTAGTCTTCGTGTATATAAATTATATTACTAACATTATTTGAAATAAGGAGTTTTGAAAGTGAAAAAATGAGTATCGATTTAATATTGTAGAGAATTTTTTCCTGGTCATTTGATTTGCATTAATTAGTTTAGGGTTAACAATATTTCCTGGTTTTTTCATTGTAACCATAATAAAACGCTTTTTTTTTAGCTCATTTTCCTAACTTCTTTGATAAAAATTTTTCAATCTTTTAACAATGGGCCTTCAGCTTGAACTTGTGTCGTGAATAGCCAAAATGCGTAAAATTTAATACTCCACCAAACGCAATCAAATAAAAGTTGATTAGACGAGATTTTAATCCGTCTCAGAAGAGACAGATGGTTTTTGAGATGGTTCGGTTGGTCAAATGATATATGGCTCAAGGTTCTAGTTATTTTGTTTTTAAAATATAAGCAATTTAGATACTATTGGAAATTAACAAATTTTCCGGTATTATAGTGTAGGGTGATTTCGCTTCAAAATCGAAATTTTTAAAATCCAATCCAATTTGATGTTCAAAAATATTTGAATTAAATCTCCAAAAATTCGATTTTAGCGAAATCACCCTACACTATAATACCGGAAAATTTGTTAATTTCAATAAGTATCTAAATTGCTTATATTTTACGAAAAAAAATAATTAGAACCTTGAACCATATCATTTTACCAACCGTACTTCATCTCGAAAACGTTTATTCGAATTCGCGCTATTGAGATCAGGGATCGGCATGAAGAAAAAAATCGTATTGGATCGGATCGTATCGGAGGGAGTGAAATTTTAACTGTATTGGATCAGATCGTATCGGAGGGGGGTAAAATTTTAATTGGATCGGATCGTATCGGAGAGGGGTGAAATTTCAACTGTATTGGATCGGATCGACTGACCCTAAATTTTAATCATATGGGATCGGATCGTATCGACTGTCCCATATATTTTAATCATATTGGATCGGATCGTATCGGAAAATAACGATACGATCCAATCCGATCTAATAATTTCAATACGATCCGATCCAGTTTTGCCGATCCCTGGTTCCAGGTCATAATTTTGTGCTGAAAAAAATATTTCATCAAAATTAATTTATTAGATTAATATTTCATCCAGAAAAATATACAACTCCAAGCAAGGTTCCAAAATAGGCATCATTCCCTATCATTCGCCATAAAAAGCGATAGAAAAGGGATAAAAGCGTACGACTCGTACCGTACGACTCGTACCGTACGACTCGTACCGTACGACTCGTACGGTACGAGGCAACTGATCCTGCTTTTTTTGCTCGAGACTTTTGTCGCACAAAATCTTCTCACGAGAGCTAGTCGTTCTTGAGCACCATCACGTGAGCAAGACTTTATGGCGAGAATTCAATTTAATTCAAATTAATTTAATGAAAAAGTTCAAATTACCCTTTCGGCTTGATATTTAATGTGAGACCAAAATTTTGTGAAAATAATTTATTATAAAGTAATTCAGAAGAATAAATAAGTTGAATTAAAAGCGGAATAGCTTTAGTGGTTGAAATCTCGAATCCCACGATAAAGGGCTCGTATCACCCTTGACCATATTTTTGGGAATTGTGGAATTAGAATTTAATACTTGGAGGCACAAAAAAGTTACGCAGAAACACTATAGTCTATAGGCCAGGGGTCGGCCCGATCCGAACCGATCACATTTCTTTTTTCGGTCGAAGATTTCCGAACCGAACTGGTCATTAAAATCTGCTCCAGTGCCGACCCCTGCTATAGGCTCGCAGTTTCTCCGATTATTAAAAAATTTAACCTATAAGAAACATTTACAAATGTCAGAATTCAGGTTTTACAGGGTTGACCACCTCTTTAAAAAAGATAAGCCTTCAATTTATTCACAATAAGACTCAAATTTAAATTGTCGAACAAAAAATTTGAAAATGGTCAGGATACGATTTCTAATAATTTGTCTATAGAATAATCGAAAAGTATGATATCAGCAAAATATATTTTATAAAGTTTTTCGATTGTTTCTCGTGTAAAATTTGCATAAATATCTTCAATAGTGTGATCCAAGAACAAGGAAGTTTCATATTGGCTGGGCATTTCTATTCCTTTATTCTTCAGTCTGTTGACTTCTAAAAAATGATCGGAATCATCACTCGACGTTTCTTGCTTTGAAATGAAGTTATAATGAATTTGACATGGCATACACTGAGAGCTAGAAATAATATATTTTTTATTTGGTATTTCAAATAAATTAAATCTAAATTTTAAGGGGGTAGTTGAACTTTTCAATTCTTCTGAAAGTTCAAGCCTTGATCATTACAAAATCATGACCGAAATGATATTTTTTACACTACTTGGAGCATAGATTTAACAAGGTGACATTTTCAAAATTTAAAACCTATCTCCTCACTAGTTTTAAAAAAACCCGAATGATCATAAAATAAATTTCAAAAATCAAAGAGTCTAGAACGGTCTTGGTTGTGAAAAGTGAGCCGGATCGAACTGAGAAAAGAAGAGCGTTAAACGAATCACTAGTATTTGCTCTTTACCGTCTTTAGTGCACATATTTGACTCATTGTTTGTAATATCTGCATGAAAAACTTGACAACGATGAATCGTCTTGCACTATTTTTCGAGCGACTGTATCTGATTAGAAATAATCGCCCGCCCAGATCCTAGATCTAGTTAATCTTCAGTTCACAGAGAAACGGAGAGTAATTATAAAATTGACCATCATTAGGGTGCGCAGCGGTAAAACTACAGAGACAACTACAGTAGAATTTGCCCGCTGCGAATCATGACCATTATGTTTTAAAGATTGATGTAAGATTATCTTTTAATTCGAGTGTCCTTACAAATGCTGTATAATTATGGTGCGCACATGGCCAATTTTCAGAATGGCCACTTTAATTTATTTCAAATATTATTAAAATTGTTCTTGATTACAATTGTTTATTTAAAAAAGTGATCCCTAGACCTCTACTTTCGCGTTTGCGTGTGAACTTATTATTGGTTATCTTCGTGATATTCAGTCTCTCATTAGGCAAACATGGGTCAATCGCGAACGCAAAAGTTAAGGTATAGAGATACCAATCTTTGATATAATAATATGCACGTAATATGATATGCACGTACCTAATCGTCTGCCAATGATAATCAAAATTTTCTATTTTTTCTTCGTTCACTATATAATTCACGAAGCCTTCAAATGAAATAACATGATTAGAATCCGAAGAGTGTTCAATTTCGTACTGGTTTATTTGCATCCAGAAACGATCGGCTGATAAGGACTAGTTAATTTGAATAAAAATTGTATTTGTTTTACAATCAAGTTGGGTTGACGCAAATTCAAATCATTAGGGCCGTATCATATCCTTTTACCAACCAAACTCCATCTCAAAAACGTTTACTATCTCTATAGCGCGTGTTCGAATCCCACTAATGTTGTCTCAGTGATTTTCTTAGATATGATTATAGGCAAGGATGCTTGATATTGGGACCCTCAAATTTCATCGGTGTGTAATCAGTGATTACTCATTACTAATCACTCAAGCAATCACTAAAACAATCACTGAGACAACATCAGTAGGATTTGAACACGCGCTATAGAAATAGTAAACGTTTTTGAGATGGAGTTTGGTTGGTAAAAGGATATTGACTTAGTCAATTTGACTATTAAAACCGAAAAAATTCATGTCCAGATTTTTTTTGGAAATTTAAAAAAAATCGAAAAAATTTCTCTCTATGATTGGTCAAAATTCTTGAAAATTTATAAATAACACTTTCAAAATTTGCTGAAATTTTCCAAAAACGATATTATCACATTTGAGGTATGTAAACACACGAAATACCTAGTTTTTCATATGTGGGTAATCCTCTCTTAATTGGGCAAACATTCTTTCGTCAGAATATTTTTGAGTCAAAATTTCATTTTCTCCAAAATATACTTACATACTTGTAGTATTTTTCTGGAAAAATAAAACTGCTAGAACAAAAATTTACGTTGTGTAGAATGATAATAACGAATCTGAAGCAAAAAAGCTTTTGATCAAAAACGAATTTTTGTTTATATAAAATTTTGACGAAAAACAAAGTTTTGACGAAACAATAAAAACTTCTGACGAAGAAATATTTCCCTTTTTAATTTCGCAAAAATTTTCCTATTGTAATGAAAAAATAAGATTTTCAGATAATTTATAATTTCATAACCATCGCTTTTTATCAAGCATGCAGAGGTACAAATATATTGGCTCTAAAACAAGTAACTACTCTTGCCTATTTTGCCATTATCTTCTTTGGCATAAATAACTTTCTTTTGTAACTTTTGATTCCAAGCTGAGTAAAGCCTTCCGAATGGATGACGCACATTTATGTGTTTGAAATAATTTGATTTGTCTTGCAGATCTTTATTAACTTGCGGTTGTAGTAACGGGTTACCTCTTAAATTATAATAAAATAAATTGAATTTTAGGTACAATAATCAATCTCATGCTTAGTGTGCTAATTTGAAAGCTGAAATTGTGAGATAAGTTTTTTACTGTTAAGTGTACCGAAAACGGGTTTCTGCTGTCAACTGCCAAATAAAAAGACTCAATTTTTGTTGACGGTCACTCTAGCGGATATTCAATATACCGAAGATTATACTTTGAAGTTGGTTTCAAACGTGACGACATAATTTCTCTCATGTTGTACAAATATTGTCTCGAAATAAAGCTCAGACCGTTTTGATATTTTTGGGTCTTAGAGAATTAGCTGAATAATTTTAACAGCATCGTAATTTTATGATATTTCAGACTGAAATTTTCAGTCTAATTTCTTTCTGGCCAAAAATTTTATAAAGAAACTGAAATTATGACGTCACGTATGAAACATATGTCAAAGTAAAATCTTCGATATTATATCGACGATAGAGCAATTTTGAGTAAAAAATTCGAAGAAATATAGAAACTTTTTTTTCTTCAGAACTAAAAGAAAAAAAATGGGCTTAGCGAGATTCGAACCCACTAACCATTACATCCACGTTGAACCGGATGTCAAATAAAATCAGAAAAAATTTCTTCATTGAAGCTTTTTTGTTTGCAGATATACAAAAAAACCCATTAAAAAAACTAAACAATTTTGAACAAACTTTTTTTTAAACGGTTTAACTCGTGGCAATAATTTGTATATTCCATTGAAGCCCAAATCTTCGAAAGTCTCAGTTGGATGTAATATATTGACTAGCATTTTTTGCCAATTTGTGGTTCCAGCTTTTGGAGGCAGACATGATAGGATTTCATAATTGTCGAGCTTTTAAATTTTCTCAATTGACAATTTTATTTTTAAAACTTTTATATTTTTTCGACTCTTTGGATAATCCGCTTTCTATAAAAAAAATCATTTTTCTTTTGTAGTGTCAAAATATCTGTTCCCAACCAAAATCACTCTCTATAGTAAATAGGGTGTTCAAACCGTTTACATTTCGGCTTTTGGAAAAGATTCAGTCGATTGAGTTTTAAAAAGCTTAAAATGACCACACATATTGAGAAAAAATCGAACAAAACAATTTTTGCAAATTGAACCATTTATCTAAAAAAAATTCAAAAATTTACAGTATGTCACGTTTTTGCTTTCTTTTTTCCAATTTGCATAACTCTGAATTCCACCGTTTCGGTTGGTTTAATCTGGAAAAGACGTAGGTATTTGCCAAAATTGATCGTTCTCAATGGTGGATAGCAAGTTATGCAAATTGGAAAAAAGAAAGAAAAAACGTGACATACTGTATAAAAAATTAGAATCTCAAAAGTTTTTGGTAAACAATACTGTATTTCGTTACTTCGAGCTTTCTAAAAACTCAATCAGATGAGTCGTTTCCGAAAGCAAAAATATAAACCGTCTGGACAATTATTTACTATAGAGAGTCAGTTTGGTTGGAGAAGAATATAACGATTTGCATGTTTTTTTATGAAATTTAATAATTAATAAGACCTTATCTGCTGTATTTTTGAGGCTCATGCCGATTTATTTTTTAAGCGCCAAGCAATCATCAGAAATATCATCTCCTACAGGTGACAATCACACGACATTTCCTGATTAAAAAGTTCTGTGAAAATATACCCTTATAAAATATGCACTTTTAGGGTAGGGTCACCCAACTAGGGTGGTTCCTGCATTTTCAGCACCAAATCAATAGTTTATGCTTTAAATTTTGTGTTTGAATAAAATCTTTCCTTAAATAAGTCATAAAGATGTGGTCGTTCGGTAATTGGAATTGATTCTTCTATACTATCAGTAGGTTCCAGAAGATCTCCAATAAATTCGTTGGCATCAGCTAATTTCTTTTGAACATTGTATAATTTATCAAAACTGAATTTGAGAGGATTGACCAAAAAATCGGTTTTTAGACGACATCCTTTGATTGGATGATGGAAATTTTTGACTAATTTTGGGAGTTAAGTTTCCCAAAAAGTAATATTTCAACTCAATAGTGTATTTGTGAGCTACTTGGCTCTCTGTTTGTGCTACCCTTTAACGTTTCATAAAAGTTCATTTTTATTATCAAATTATTTTGTGATAACTGATTGTTTTTTGCGTTAGTTCACCCGTGCGTAGCTAACTCTATGTTCGGCAGAAAATCAAAATAAAATAAAGCGAAAAAACCTACAAATGCTCTGTTTAAGTTGAAATTGCTGATAAATGGAGAATTTTGAATTTTTATTTAGTATTTTTTCATAATTATGAAATACCGTCGATTTTCAATTTTATTTATTTTTTAAATTGATCTTATAAATAAATTATAAGAATGAATAATATTATAGAAAAACAAAAAAATTTAATAAGGCCAAGTTTTCATTTTTTCAGCACGATCATAACTTATGCCGCATAAGTAGGGTCAGTACCGGGAGACTTACCCGCAAAACTAAACCCCACTGTACGGATTTTTTGAGTTAATGGGGTTAAAATTTTCCGAAAAGAATGATTCCGATCATGAAAAAAATTTTGGAGCCACCAAGTGGTCACAATTTGAGTATGAAATACGAACTTTTCGGGCTTTGAAACGCGCTATAAAGGTTGATTAATTATTGATTTTTGTTGTTTTTATACCGATCGCGTTATAAAAACTCAAAGAGTCCGTACTGAGGAGTTCAGTTTTGCAGATAAGTCTTCCGGTACTGACCCTACTTATGCGGCATAAGTTATGCCTATCACTGTTTTCCAGTGCAGTCGGTGAAATTCCTCAACCACCCCTATGACGCATAACCATGACGATGCACTTTTCAGAAAACATTTTTCGTTCAGACCAATTTGGGTACAAAAAAGACCGACTCGTGTTTTTTTTACTTGCGAAATGAAAATTGTCATATAGGTAATTACGGCCAATAAAATGGTAACTAGGTGGATTATATTTTCAAACCCTTGACATCGGCTTTAGCTTTGCTTTCAAGATAAAATCTACCTAGTTATCATTTTTAATTGGCCGTAATTACCTAAATGACAATTTTTATTTCGCAAGTAAAAAAAACACATACTGTACAGTATGTCAAGTTTTTGCTTTCTATTTTCCAATTTGCATAAATCTGAATTCCACTGATTTGATTGGTTTAATCTGGAAAAGACGTAGGTATTTGCCAAAATTGATCGTTCTCAATGGCGGATGGCAAGTAATGCAAATTGGAAAAAAGAAAGAAAAAACGTGACATACTGTGTATAAAATAATTCCTAAAAATTGGCGTTCAGACCCCTCCCTCCCGTTATAAAGATAACAGAAAACGTAAAAAGTTTTGTTTTTCAGCGGAATTTATTTCTCAAATATTGAAAAAAATAGTTTCAAATTATTTCATCCAAATTTCCTAATTCCATAATTGACTTTCTTTTTTCATAAATATTTTGAACTGGTTTTGGAATGTTGTTACTGAGATTTTGGTCATCTTCAATCTTTAATAATTCTAAAAAAAAATTTCAGTCTATTTATTTTTCCGTCCTAATTCAGTTTCAAAGTTGTTGGATTTGTTGTTCTGAATTGATTTCCGAACTGTATAAATTAAATCGGTTCTTTAAAAATATTTTTATCGGTAGAAAATTGAAAAAAAAATACAATTTCTAAAATTTTTGACCCTTTCTTAGTTTTCTACTGAAACTAAACACCACCAATCAAAACGTTTGAATTCCAAAACAAGTAGTCCCTAATAATCAATTTTATTTTTTGATCGGTGGCCTTTCCCAAAAAATTGGATCGAATCGTTAGCCCCAGGCTTGTAAAGGGATGCATCCCCGACCGTATTTTCTATCCCCATCCCCATTTTGTTGCCTATCTTTTGCTTAAACCTACGCAAAAAAGGGATGGAAAACCCACGNCCTCTCGAATAAATTCGAGCGGATCAGTTTTTCCGATCTGATACATCCGATCTGATCTATTTGTGCCGACCCCTGTGCCCAATTATAAGAAACAACTCTTACCAGTGATGAGGTTTCCGTTATCGTAAGCTCTTAAATTTTTGACATAAACCAAAATACTTCCGGTTATCAAGAATGTTAAAATTATAATTTTCGGAAGAACTTCATTATTCCCTTTTTCATTTTTCAATTTCATCTCTTTGAATTTGAGTTAAATATACTAAAAAACAAAGTTATTTTGGCAGCGACAGCTCAATTACTTGAGATACAGACTCGGGAAATACAATGAAACTGCAGGTGAATCTTCGGGAATATTAACTCCCGTAGTGGCCGACAATCTCTGGACCCGTAGTGTCTTCTGGACTTTTGTTCCCAGAAGTTTTAAATCAAGCATATAACCGAAGATTCATTATTAACATATATTTTTGCAATGATAATCATATCATTAAGAAAATTCTCTACAGTCCTATTAAAACAATTTATGAAAAAAAAAAATAAAAAGTTATCAAATGTAAATAAGAAAATTAAAACTCTCTCATTTCGCGCGATTCTCACAAACAAGTGCATAAGTAACCGCGAATTAAGGTTAATTTGACATTTTTAAATTTAAAATATTAAACCGTCACTAATTTGGTAAAAGCTGCAAAAAAAATTGAATGTTTTTAAACAAAATTCTCTAGTAAAATGACTCTTAAATTTTGTGAAATATTATTTTCGTGATAAGAAAGATTACTCTTTCATTTTTTTCGCATTACGCATTCTATGTATAATCAGTATTTCGAAGTTTTGACTTCTAGAATGATCCTATTTAAAGCCGAGCAACGTAATGCAATAAAAGTCTTAGAACTTCGTTACGATTTTTTAAGGGGTCTTCCACGTGATTTGAGTACTTTTGAAAAAAAAGTCATAGTACAGTTAATTCAATAAGTACTCTAATTACGTCAAAAAAATTACAGGGTCAACTTCAAACGTTATTAGAACTTTTTTCTCATTACACCAAAGTCCGAATAAAATCACGTGACAAAATAATTCAAAAAGAAGGTCTGGAATATTTTATATATTAATTCTTATTTCTTGAAATATAAGATCACGTGACATTTTTCGAAAATATTATTATGTTCAAAACTCTTAAATTAGGTGTTTATTGACCAAAAAAAATTTCGGCGTAATTTGATCACTATTTGTGTACTTGAACCAAAACCTTATTTCCTAATTTGAAGGTCACGTGATCGTTTTTGGACTTTGGTGTAATGAAAAAAGTGTTTATAACTTCTAAAAAACCACTCCACTTTTTTCAAAAATTGATCAAAGTAATTTTTTGAAAAAAACAGTACTACTTTTACCAACCTTATTCCTTGAATATACGGTCACGTGATCATTTTGGGACTATAGTGTGATGGGAAAAAGTCTTAGAATTTTTTTTGGTCCCGCTCAAAGGCTTTGTGATGATTAAAATTTTTTTTGCAAAAAATAAGTACTGTAATACAGTAAAAATTTTCGAAAAAGAACGAACAAACGTCAATTATCCAAATAGTTGATCGATCACTTTGTAAATTGTCATTCATACATGATTAAGGGTCCTAAATTGCGATTTAAGGCCATCTGGGAACGGAAGTCCAGATAGACACTACGGGAGTTAATAACTATTTCAGTCATTCAGGAATCGTTACAGTTGTTTTTGTCTGAAAAATCAAAATCTAATCTGGTATTTTTCTGCATCATTTTGAAAAGGGGTTTATTTTTATAATTTACAAAATAATATTTTTTTTTAAACTTTATAAGTCAAATTTTGCTTGATAATGAATAGACGAAAACGTGCTCTAATAATATTTTTCTCATTAATACAAAACTAAGAAAATTGAACTNTGTGTGCAAAAATATAAACATAAGATCTACTTGCCATGGTGTACGACCAATTTCATGTATAAAAGTCAATTTTGCCCGCGGGTATGACTCTAGTCATAAGTTTGGCCAACGTTTGTAAAAATAAAAAAATATTTCATATTATTTTTATTGAAAAAAATTTCTGGGCTAATTTTAAATAATAACACTTGGAAATAAAGCTTTGTTTAAATGAAAATTTCGAACAAAAATAAAGAATTTCTAAAAATTTCAGCTTTCAGTTTCGTTATTTATTTTCTCATTTAAATATGTATTTGAAATTTTCGGTGCATTGAAATTTGCACGTCCTCGGACATCCTAATGGAAGTACCAAACTTGTTTTAATATATTGTTTCTAAATATTTATTCGTTGATTAAATTCTCTTATACGTTATAACGCGTTAGTAACGAAAAGTTACGGGTCCAAATCTGTATACCAAAGCTCTGATTACTAACGTCTGCGCCACCGAGTGTTAAGAAAATGTATCTTATAATAAGATTCTTATTGGCACACATTCAGATTTACTGCGAGTAAACCTAAAAGGCCAGTCACTTTTCAGCATACGCAAGCAGAACTTACAAGATCATTGAAAATGAGGTAATTACATGGACAAAAAAATATTTCAGCAGTTCGTTACAGCGCTGAAGTTTATTTTCGCTTTACATAATTAAGGGGGTACTGGTCGCTGGAATTAAATTTTCCAGCCAAACAGGGCTATTTAAGATACACAGCCAAGTTTACAGGGGGTGGCCATAAACCCAGCAGACCTGGATTCGTTAATAACTTACGAAAATAGATCTAAGCTCAGTAATTCTTTTTATGCTTATTATAGTTTAGCTGAGACCGGATATGAAAATATGTCAGCTTCCATAAAATTATTATTATTCATTTTAGGAAAGATTAGCAAGTCGAGTTTCATTTTGAAATCGTAAAATTTCAAAAAAAATTCACCAACATGTATGAAAAAATTTTCCGCTGCCATTTTTGTCAAAATTTTTTTGTTTTGTTTTATATTAATCTGCTCGGCCTAACAACCCCGAAACAGCCCCCAACATTATTTTTTCAAAAACGATTACGCTCATGAATGATATGATGTGTTTTAGCGGTCAAATTTAATGCACCACACTCCGTTATTTCTTGAACTCCACCTTCTTTACTTCTCCGAAAATATTTTTATCTGCATATCTCGGTAGCCCCCTCACAACTCCTTTTCTCCCAAATCAAACAACTTCCTAGCGCCCCCGTGTTCCCACGTCGCCCCCTCCAAAGGCCTTAAAAACCAGCCGACCACTAACCCTCCGCTTAAAGTCACAGAAGAAAGAATCGAACGAATTACAATTCAATAGATTCCCGTTGATTTGAATGATAGGTCAAAACTAGACTGGAGGAAAACGACGAAAAAAAACTTTGATTTCGGTACTAAAAGGTCGTAGAAGATAATATTTTTTTTGCATTTTTACTACCACAAGAAATCGAAATATACTATAGCGCCAGGTCGAGACAAGTTGTGTCGGTTAAAATCTATAACCTTTGATCTGTAGTTAATGCACCCGGAATTTCACGGCTAAATTTTGAATCTTTGAGAACGGTCGTACCTACAAACGTTCATGATTGAATTTATTGCAAACACACGTTGGGCCGGATAAAAATTTACTATCTCATATTATACATTTTGAAAGGCATGAACAATTAACAATCAATATAATGAGGATATACAAATTGTAGCCTGCAAAAAGAAAATTAAGGGGGTACCTCGTGATATACGAGGCTCATATCAAAAGAAATCAGTAATTTTATCTCTATAGTTTTTACTGATAATATAGCCATATCTTCACTGAACTTGTGAATCTATCCCGAGCCTCTACTACTTAAACACATACTCTAACGTTTCCTAAAATGAGGGCCGGGTATATTAACAAAGTGTAATAGGGGATATCGGGACATACTTATGGACAATGTGAAATTACAGTGTGGTCTTTAAACCATACAGTG
>SCLH01001501.1:27932-49766 GCA_004367855.1 Oikopleura vanhoeffeni | reverse complement strand
AAAGAGAGAGATAACTTTTTTGGAAAATTTACTTTTTTTTGAATGAATTTCTTTCCCTAGTTTGATGATTTAAAACCTAATTCTGAGAAGTGCGGCCTTTAGGACTTGTCAGCCTTTTAGGATTGTCGTGCGAAAATTGCTTCTTAGGGTCATTCGTATTTTTCGATTTTAGAGCATATTTTACTGATTTTTATAGCAAAACGACAGTTTTCACATTGAACAATTACCTTGTCCCTTATAACCAACACAGTATTACCTAAAAATATCAGTAAAGATATTTTGATTAAAGACCCTAACGGGCTCCAACTTTAAAGCCATTTTCTTCTTCAAATAAATTTAGAATTTTTAATATTTAACTTTAGAAATAGCTGACAGTTGGGCCGTTCGCGTCCTGGTAAAAAGCTCTTTCTGTACAAGATATTCGCAAGAAACCGTTCTGGACACTAAACCTACGGTTTTTATACTCATCAATTTTCAGATTCGATATTCGCAAATTTATACATCCCTGTCAGGAATCCTCCCTTGGAACCTTAAAAAAAAAAAAGTTAGTTACCCCCTAAAAAAAGGTTTTTGCAAAAAAAAAATGAACCAGTTCCAATTGCAAGTCTGGGGGCACTGGTTCGTCGGACCATTGTGCACCCAAAAAAGTCCTTCATCTGGCGAGTTTTCAAACAATAACTGGGTTGTTTGACGGATCGCGCGCTTTCGGCGGATTTAAAAAATTTTTTGCGAAATCCTTTTATTTATAATTTCTTTCATAACGGGCGGGGGTGCGGGCGTTAGTTTTACGGCGTATAGTAGCTTGGAACCTGAGATAAACCTACGTAACGCCTCGCGCAAGAACACGCTACGCTTTCGAAAAAATAAATTTACTTCGTTCTGGCGTCGTGCGGCGTATTAGTTAATACCGGCAAAAAGAGATACGGCTTTTTTTTTCGAACGTCCTAGGGCAAACAAGTTTCACTTAACGGTTCGTAGTTACCATTGTGAACACGCTTCTTTAATTACTGATAAGGCCGCCTTTTTCTAGGTTTAAATTACATTACAAGGAACCCACTGTATTATTTGTACGACTTTTGTCAAGACGTTTGAGTACCTGTCAGCGAACGTTTACGAAGGTAGCTAGTAATTAACATAGTATTATAATCTGAAGTATTTATTTCGGCGTTATTACTTCCTTAGAAGCAATATATTTTTTTTTTCATTTTTAATTATAACTTGAAAAGCCGTCGATTTGATATAAACCGCTGAGTTCAACAAGAAAAAAATGCTGTGATGATATCCACCAAGGTATAGCTTCAGGATTCTTTACGTAAGTTTCTTTTTCTCTTTGCGGACCCTTTCCAGAGCCTTTAATTTTCTCCTTCGACTCGATAATTATCACCTGATAAATGATAGTTTCTTAGCAGCTGGTCTTTTTTTTTCTTTGAAAACCTTCTTTTGAAATTCATGTTTTTTTTAAATTAACTTTATTTTCTCATCTTTTTTTGATAAAAGTCAAAGTACCAACTAGAAATTCTAGTCTAGAATATAATGTAAAAAATTACCCTTAAATCAACTAAATTATTTCTTTGGGCCATATTTTTAAACAACGCATTTTTAACTCTAGATAATTGTACAAATTCGACCAATCAGAGCACATTTTCCCAGAAGTAACGCGTATAGCCGAAAGTACGCGTATAGTCCGGATTAGCGGTCATACGGCGGGTTTCTGGGCGGGACGAAACTGTTCTAAACTAACGGGGCCGTCACCCCGCCTGTAACTATCCGAGTTTATAGCATTCCGAATACAATAGAATAACCTAAAGGGCTGCAACTCTTATCGCTCCCGAAATAACCAGGTTTATGCAAAGATTTACAATTTGATTCATTTTGTATTTAACCCATGGCCCTGGCTAGCTTCAAGTCGTAGACACGCGTTAGCTCTTAATCTAACGGTCGACGGGTTTTTCGAGCCCCTCGTTTGGGGCTCTAATCTTTCTAGAACTTTTCTCCCATTTTAGTACTTCTTGAGCTCCAGGGCAACTTCAGGCAACTTGCGTGAATAACGTTCTTTTAATTGATAGAGCATAGACACGCCAGTAAGTTCTCATACGTTTAGTCACGCTAAATCTGCCGGAAACACATTTCAATAAGGTCCGCATATTTTAGTAAAAATTTGAGAAAAAAACTGTAACATTTGAGTTTTCTATACTTTTTTGGGCAGTCATTCTTGACTACTAGTAGACTCACTATTAGTGAGTTCATTACATAAATCAAAGAAAGTTGTTAACAACAAATTTCTGTATCGAAAATCGGTACCGTATTGATATAAAACTTTGATAAACGCTTATACGAAATTCCAGTCCTGTATTTGATAGCCTTTGATAAAGCTTATAACAAAATATCCGGTACCTATTTGATAGACTTTGATACAAGCTTATATAAACGAAAACATATGAAATTCTGACTTTTTTGAGGAATTTTTTTCTAAAACCCTACGGTTTATTGAAACATAATTCAAGCAAAAAAAAAATCCTTTAGGGTCTTCTTTAAGTAATCTCTAAAGAGTTAAAAAACTCAGCGAAAAATTACTCTAGCAAAAACGTCAATCACACAAATTTATCTGAGAAATCCCAATTATCGGTCCCCGCAACAGCCTTAAATTTGGTATATTAATCACTGATACAGTATCAGTCACTGATCATCAGTCATAACAGGAGATTGCTTTTAGTCCTGTAACTTTCCGAAAAGTCAGCCAACGAGGGCTCGAACCCTCGACAGTTAGACTTAACGAGTCTCACGCTCGTCTACGACTCGAGCTAGCCAGGCCATGCTTCCCTGATCAAAAAAAATAAACTCTATTATATACCAAATATATCTTTTTAACAAGTTTATACAAGTAGAAACTTACCTTTTGCGAAATTAATTGTAGAAACACAAAGTTATAGCCCGAAAATACAAGGATTTCGATTTTATCAACTTAAATCATTTTTCATACCATCGAAACAGCATAAGAGAGGAGATACCATTTTAAACATTATTTTGTCCGTATGTTTGTGAGCTCGTTTCTCTGATTGGGAACGAGAGCCATCCTTCAGATTTGAATTTTTTTTTTAGGAATGCAAGATTTTGTTCAGAATATATCAGAAGAATTACCTCTTTGATCGAACAATTGTACTTCTAGGCAATTGCCATCTGAAACCTCCGATTTTCAACTTTTTAGCCACGACCACCCTTAAGGGGTGTGCATGTCTGATTGGTACTATATTAGACTCTAGAGGCAATCAGCGAGTGCACCTAATTGCTTTTGGACAATTTCTACAATTGTATTTTTCGAATCAAATCGCTCAAAAAAAATTTTCGACTTTTCGCGTTTTTCAACTTTTTTTCAGAAAGTAAGCAAAAAATAATCGTTGTTTAAATTTGACACTAACCTCAAAATAGGCTTGCACGTTAAGCCAACTTTAAATCTTCAGTCTTTCTTTTGACCTACTTTCGACAACTTTATTCGACCCACACGATTTTTTTTCGATTTTTTTTTAAAAAACCAAAATCATCCATTTTCGCGTCGCATCGATAATTTGCAAAAAGCAGCTCCTACAGATATCAGGCATGTACAAAGGTGTACTGAAAAAATTTGCGGCCTTTTTTGAAAATTCTAAGCCTCGGAGGAGATTAGATTTAACCTAAAACGTCGTAAAAATCGGCCAAAAATCGTCGGCTTTATCTGGTCCGCTAGAAAAATTTCCTCATGGAAAATGAAATCGCTCTCTTACACCAGTCTTAGTTTTGCTTATCAACGTGTTATGTCACTTTTCAACAAATTTCGATATCATCGAAACATCCCTCCTATCGCAGACAATTTTATCACTGACTCACAAAATAGCGAAATTCCAGTAATTTCATTCGGTCTACCTTGAAATCCAGTCGATTTCATTGGTCCTTTCTATTCTGGTGACGTAGTGCATAAATTCTGTCTGCATAGGTCAGGCATTTTCGAAATATAGTTGTGAGGAGATAGAACTTTTTGAAAATTTTGGCGCAAGTGACCTCCTCCTTAGAACTATTTGACGATCTGGTGTATGATCAATAATTTGAAGTTTTGACCTCTTGATTTACAAGATAAAGCTAGGTCTCAATTGGACTTCTTCGGAATTATTGCTAAGCTTTCAGAATTATTGTTAACTAGCTTCTGGCAAAATTGCAAAATCAACATGCACACCGCCTAAAACAGAGGATTCTAATATATTTACTTTCAAATGTAAGTTCGTCACACAAGAGTGTTTGCCAGACAATTGAGCATTAGTTTTTAAAGGCGCGAGTTAATCTCTGAACAGAGAGCGTCGATATTAATTCGTCGCAAAAACCGGGGCTTTCACACTTTTATAAACAGACGCACAGCTATATTTTTCACAACCTGGACTTTGTTGGTACAGCGGTATTTTCCACTCTGTACATGGTTATAAGGTCTTCAGCGCGATTATCTGGTGGGGTTACAAAATGGTTATATACTTATTCGTATCTGTATCATGTCAGTATTGGACATATTACCGCAGGATGATGGTACCCCGTCCAGAGAATCTGCTTCTCGGTGCGCGACGTAGGTTCAAACACATTCACTTAACCCGCGCTCCGAGGGATAACCAATAACGCGAAAAATACGAGCTCTATGCCGTTTTTGGCTTTCTGTACTAATAGCGAGAGGTCCATCAACATTCTTCTCTCAAGCAGGCCGAGCAAAGCGCGTGTATAAACAATAAAAGTGTCACAAATCGCCAAGTTTAATGTTCACTAGCAAATCTGAAATATCGTGGCACAACCCCTCATAACAGCGTACGCTGTGGGGTTTGGCGGTCTAAGCTACAGTAACTTGTGCGAGATTGAAGTACATCAGTATTCTCACATAGATAACACAATCAGACGACTGGACTCAAGTTGACGCAAACTCTTGCATAAATGAGGGATATTTTACTTGCTATATATGTGTGCCGTGCCATTAAGATACATCACTAAACAATATATAAATAACAACGGGACTTGTTTCGCGGGTGGGGTTTGATTTGAGGACCAATGAGAGGTTCACTTGTTATAATAACTTCTGGTTGAAATTTATTTAGTGTTTTATTATATATACAGGGCATTCAATTCTAATGGTCTGGTGTAAAATCCAATTCAGAGTGGAGGATAATGACATAAAATCACAAGGCCGACAAGACAAAATTTTCCACAAAAGCAATTTTCAAAGACTTGTGTAATTTATTAAGTATTATTTTTATTATATTTACTTCTAGATTACTAGGGTGTCTTGAACGGCAGGGCGTAAGGTTTGGCTAAGGGGTCCACACAGCATAAAATGTAATATAGTGGTATATCAGGAATCACACAAGAGAGGGTTCTTACGGGGCTTGAGAGTCTATCTTTAATGCTCAGCTAACGGCACTCAAGTTCTTATGAAATACACTCGTCAATTTTATAAATGTATGTAGGAAACTAGAATTCTTGGAGGCGAGAAGAGAGTTCTTAAAAAAGAGGTAGTCGGTAATAACTACATAGAGATGCTAGTAAATATCAATATTGTGAAGACTAGAAACTAAGTATAATAGAGCGATTTTTTCCGCCAAAAATGGTCCGCCTAAAAACATAAATGCCGCGCCTAAGATTTTATTTAAAAAAAAGGCCGATTTTTGGACTAAACTTTCCTAAGAAATGTATGGTCGTTTTCTGGGCAAGGGTACAAAAACGCAGGCCCAATCAAGCAGCATATGCTGCACAACTTTATGGTTAATTTTTTGTACTGGGATGCCAAAAATGACAATTAATAATATGTCTAAGTGACACAAGAGCCGCTGAGAGCAAATGCTGAAGCTATTGCTGACGTATATTTTTTTGTTGGCCCAATAGAGTAATTTGTATCAGGGAAGTCGAAAATGACAGTTAAATATCCAAAGTGACCAAAAACCCGCTAGACGAGAAATGCGAAGCATTTGCTGGACTATTTTTTTTTGTTGCTCCAATAGAGTAAATTTTGTATCAGGGAAGTCGAAAATTACCATTAAATTGTTCCAAAGTGAACCACAAGAGAGCCGCTAGAGAGCAAATGAGAGACAATATAACCTATGTTTTTAGGTAAATTTATTTGTTTGATGCGAAATTAATTCGGTTTCTAAACTCATTACTAAAAATAATACACATTTGTTCTTCAAGGTGAAAATCTCAACAAAATAACTTATGATATCTATTTAACTTGATATTCCTTATGAATCTTAATAGGTGAGTAGATAAATAAAGCTTCTTGCACGTTGAATGTCTTCAATAAATATATTTTTCAGCGGTTCCATAATGAATTAGTGATGCTCCTGTATTGGGGAATTAAGTAATTTTGTATCATATATGTCTTATATTATTCAACTACAGTGGAGTATCAACATTTCATTAACGACATGTGGTGAGAATAATATATTTACCACACAAATTTTGTTGAAATACTAATCATAATAGGCTATTTATGAGCGTAAATTTAAAAATTGAGTTCTCTCGAGATTGGAATGAAATCTTTCTAGATATTCAACAACAAGTAAGGTTTAACTAAACAATACGCTTTCTCGTGCTGCACACTCGCTACTAATATTCTATGATAACCCACAGCACATGAGAACAATAGAGTATATGTATATGTATCTGTGCATTTTTGAAGTGGTGCGAGTAGAGTAATGATGAGAGGTTGGGCCCTAATTAACGAGATGTTCACCAGAGAATTACCTTGATACGCTTCATTACGGCGAACACAGACCAGAGAGAGCTTTTGGAGTATTAGATGTAAGAATTAGAAGTAGGCTATGTTCATTGTTCGTATGCGAGGTCATAACATTGAGAGGAGAGAATATCATGCGCGGGAATAGTTTTGGCCAATTTGTTCCGATAAGAGTAACGGCGTCTTCAAAGAGCACAACAGGGGAGTCTAAACTTGGTAGAGGTTAGAGACAAAAACATAATACACGAACACATTAATAGGTCGGTCGTTTTATGTGTACACTAATCATACATCCTGTATCGTGAAAGTATTAGAAATTAGGGTACGGTAAACTGTGTCCGCTATACCTGGCTATAAAGGAAACCGACCGCACAAAGCTGTTTTTGGGCAGAAGGCTAGGGTTTAGGTTAAAACAGATACGGGCTTCGTGTTCTCGCAGGCAACAAACCCGAATCAGTTTCTTAACAAACCACACCATAGACTTTTCCGAGAAAAGTTTTGCCATGCCAAGTGTGTACACTATAACAGTTATTTTTCTATGAACCAGCAAAATTTTACCGTTAAAATACTATCACATTAGGTATTTTTTTAATGCAACCCACTTTTATCAGCATGATAAATACAATATCATAAGAGATATAAATCAACAGTTTTCTTGTATCATGTACCCAAGTAAACAGTTTTGCCATGGCCTTAGTGAACACAATTATCCTTTAAACACACAATGTAACATGTAACAGCCCCTGGCAGGGCCCGCCGGGAGGCAATGCTTTCTTAATTATGACTAAAAAAAGAAGCTTTATGAAAAATCTTAATTTTAAATACAATTATTTTATTTATGGAATTGCATTTGACGGTTTTCCATGGGAATTAAATTTTCTTGTATCAATCCCAGATCTTCCACATCAAAAAGTTTTGGCATGCCCTAAGTGTACACAATAATACATATGACAGCCCCAGGCAGGGCCCGCCGGGAGGCAATACTATTGAAATTTGTGTCAAATTAAAAAAAAATAGATCGATATATTTATAAAAAAAATATTTTTCGAAAATTCCCATGTTTTTTGTATCATGTAGCCAAGAAAAAAATTTTGGCATGCCCTTAGTGTACACAATTGTCTCTTAAACAAAAATTGTAACATGTGATAGCCCCCGGCAGGGCCCGCAATACTTTTTGAAATGATATTCACGGACAAAATTGTATTGTAAAAATCAGTTTTAAAAAATTTTTAAATCAAAAAGTTTTGGCACGCCTTAAGTGTACACAATAATATATAATACAGCCCCCGGCAGAGCCCGCCGGGAGGCAATGCTATCTTAATAATGATTAAAGAGAGAAGCCTAATAAAAAATCTAAATTTGATAATTTTAAATAGAATTACTTTAACTTATGGAATTGCATTAGACGGTTCACTATGAGGATCATATTTTCTTGCATCAATCCTTGTTTTTTCACATTTAAAAGTGTTGTCATGCCCAAGTGTACACAATAATATATACAGCCCCCGGTAGGGCCCGCCGGGAGACATTACTATTGAAAATAGTGTCGAAATAAAATTTAACTCAATACATATATGCAAAAAACATATTTTTCAAAAATTTCCATGTTTTGCCTTAGAAAACCGCTTAATTGTCAAAGTCTATTACCAGTTGACTTGGAAAAAACAAAAAGTTTTCCATGTCAATTAATTTACTTTGGTACATGATACGAAAAACCGTTTGTCGATATCTCTTTAATCTCGGAGTAATTATGCTGACAAGAGCATAAAAAGCTTTCATTAAAAAAGCTACGTTTAATATTTTTGTTTGAAAAACCCTGCCTACAGAAATTATATATACAGATTAAATTTGGTAGCACGGAAAAATCAATATTTATATTTCACGAACAATTTTTTTTAGAAAAATTGATAAACGATGTAAATTCGAGCGAAATTAGAACAAAAAAGTAAATTCGATATTTTTTTTGATGATAGAACATCGAAAAAAAAAACTTTTCTTGAAAAAGGCCAATTTCATAATGAGTGATTCTGAACTTTGTGTATTCATTTGAAAAATATTGTAAGAAATGCAAAATTTGATTGCAAACAAGAACATCTACATATTTAAAAAAAAACATTCTTCTTAATTTTTACTTATTGCTCTCTAGCGGCTGGAGTGGGCATTTTTCAAATTTTTACGGTCATTTTCGGCTTTTCCGATACCGATTTATCCCGTAGCCTCATTTTTTTAGCCTGCACATGGCCCGCGTTTTGCTCTCTAGCGGCTTTCGTGGACCATTTAGAGCTTAACCTATTTTGAATTTCGATTTCCTGAGGTCGTTTTACCCTCAATGGGTCCCATGGCGGGCCATATTTTTTTGGCCTGCGTTTTGTACCCTTGCCCTGGTGAAATGTTGAAAACAATTTCACATAGATTATTCTTATTCATGATTTCCTAGAAAATCAGTTACCGTAGGCAAAAAAGGTTTGTCGGGCCTACCTTACTCGAAACCGACACAAAATTAATTTTTATACATCAAGTAAAATTAACCAAACAAGCAAGCCAGTTTTATCTGTCCGTTTAAAGTCAATTTATTTTACCTTAGGGTGCATTTGTTTTACTTTGTGGTTTAATATTACCCCATTTCGTGTATTTGGTAATCTGACCCTAATTGGGTAGCAAAAAATTAAATAAAAATTNAATTTTTATTTAATTTTTTGCTACCCAATTAGGGTCAGATTACCAAATACACGAAATGGGGTAATATTAAACCACAAATTAAAACAAATGCACTGGGGTCATTTTACTAATTTGAAAACGACAGGAATTACAAAAAAAATAAATGAAATCGAATTTTTTTAGCCAAATAATTTTTTCAACTTCGTAAAAAATCATTTTCAGTTACTTTCAATAAAGATTTTACAAATAAACGAACGAAAATTACTATAAATGTGACTTATAAAATTGAAACACGCAACGAAATCGAAGTAACGCATAAAAATGTGGAAGAAGATCGACGGCTACTTATACAAGCAGCGATCGTAAGAATTATGAAAATGAGAAAGAAAATCAACCATCAAGCTCTTATCACAGAAACTATAACGCAACTTGCGAGGTAATATGATTTAAATATTAATTTACTGTTTTTTCTAAAGGTTAACAGTTTGAAATATGACACCAAACAACAAACTTTCTTGAAGCCATTATTTGAAATATGACACCAATGAATCAATTTTTGGGAATTTCTTGAGAGAAAAAGTTTAAAATATGACACCATTTTTGAAGAATTTCTTGAGGGTCAAACTTTAAACAATGACACCAGTCAAAAAATTTCATGGGAATTTCTTGAGGGTCAAACTCTTAAATATGATATCATCAACTAATTTCCAGGGAATTTCTTGAGGGTCAAAGTTTGAAATATGACACAAATCGACTAATTTTGTGAGAATTTTTTGTGGGTCAAACTTTCAAAATAACTTATATGAACTAATTTTCTGCGATCTTGTTGCGGTTGACAGTTTTAAATTTGACACTAATGCTCCAATTTTCCGGGTTTTCTTGCGCATCGTTTTTTAGCAATTTTGTATTAATCTCATTTTTTTTTATTTTAGCCGATTCAAACCGTCCGTTCCTGCAATTAAAAAAAGTATTGAAATATTGGTTGAAAAGGAATATTTGGAACGTCATGGGAGAGACACTTATCATTATCTGGCCTAATGGGTTAAACTTTGCATTATTACAGTTCTAAAACTGAACGGCCAATTATACCGTGAATAGAAGAACTACTGCCTATAATTTAAATTTAAAAAGTAATTGGTGACTGTTTTATTATTGGGGTGTGCTTTAGAGGTCGACTAAAAAAAACTAACAGAGGTCCTGATATATCGAGAAAGTAATGTCGGTCTTTTCACCTCCTGAAAAAATATTTTTTTATTTCCGTAAAAACTTCTTGAAAATTTTAAAAATACAGTATGTAATGTTTTTTCGTGGGAAAATTGAAGCAAGATCTACAAGAATCCTTGATGATACGAAAAAAAACGTTTATTGGTTCGGTGTAACAACCAATGGCGAGCTCTGTCCAGTCGCTCACTTTTTTGAGGGTTGTCAAAAATCAAACAAAGGCTTTTCTTCTTCGTTGATTGGCTTTTTTATTTCTCTCTATTACGTAATTATTTTAGACAGTTTCGAACTTTTATTTTGGAGTCAAAAACGGGCTTATAACAAATAATTCAGGGTGATTTGATTCTTTGAGTGATCTGATTCGGAAGTCAAAAGTGTGTTATCGGAACAAGCGTCATTTCAATTTCAAATATATTGATTGGCGGAAGTATCCTCAAGGATTCTTGTAGATCTTGCTTCAATTTTCCCACGAAAAAACATTACTTACTGTACAAACAAATCTGTAATTTATGCTTCCGTTTAAGGAGGTTCTCGTCGCAAAAATCGTTTTTTCACACTACCAAAGATTTTTAAAGAGCGCTTCATGTTTTATCTTGACATCAAATTGATCATCAAATGATTTAGTTTTGAACCGAAAAAATTTATACTTTGATTTTAAAATAATTTCCCCACTAATCTCACACGAAAAACAACTATCTTTGCTTTTTAGCAATTGCTGTTTTTGCGACTACAGCCTCCTTAATTTACCTATTTTTACCCCGTAAGTCCAAACTTCCCTGAAAAGTTCGAATATCATTTATTTCTAAGTTCAATTTGATATTCTTACTGTAAATACAATTTAATGTAACCTGATATCCTGTGCCAATCAACTCGGACCTTCTGCAGAAAAATAAATATTTGAAACATAAACGTTAAAGAAAAAAATCATCTTTTTTATTTTTTAAAATCGGTTATTTGACACCGATTTCCTTTTACAAATTTGACTAATCAATTTTTTTGAAATTGGACCCAAAATTTTGTAATTTGAGCAAATATTTAAATTTTATGGGTGTCATACATAGGGTTCCAGTCGGGATTAACCGTAACCAACTATTTAACCTGTAGCCCATTTTTTTAATTTGAGCCAAAAAATTGTCAAAATTTTTCTGACTTGACTCCAAATGACCTCAGTTGACGTTCATACATCCATTGAAAAGTTAGTTTTAGAGGTCATTTGGCGTCAAGTGAACCATTTTCTTTGTTTTTTGGTCATTTTTTATAAAACTTTAAATTTCAGATGAGTCAATCACTACCGGATGAAGTATGGGAAAGAGTACTGTCGTATTTGTTTCCCATTGGCTCAGATGTATTGTCGTGCTGTTTAGTTAGTAGAAGATTTAATAAAATTGTTCATACGTTGAAAAATCGAAAAAGGAAAGTTCAAAATTGTTTTTATAAATATAAAATAATTATTATGACAGCTTAAGCTAGTTAGTTTTTTTTAATAGAACCCACCCTACTCAATCATTTTTCTCGAAGACCATACCAGATATCAAAAAACAGTTTTCTGCTATAAATTTGTGGCGACCAAATTTTTTTGTTTTTCTCTCCTTCAATTGACCAGTATTCATCCTTAGAAATCACCGGTTTTTCTTAGGCAAATAAGGAGAATTTTCGAACAATATTTTTTTTCACAAATAAATAAATTAAAAATGGTGTTCTTTGCACGTTTATGTTAATCAATTACCACTTATCAACCGAGTATTATCAAGAAAACATACACTTCGATGAAAATAAACCAACAAACAAAATGAGCTTACTGAGATTCGAACCTATGAACTTCCGGTTTAAAACATCATTTACCGGTGGACCGCTTAACCAGGAAAAAAAGAAAAAAATTTGATCGCCACAAATTTACTTGGCTACAGTGTAGCCGCTACACAGAGCAGAAAACCGTTTGTTGATATCTGGTATGGTCTTCGTGAAAAATGACTGAGTAGGGTGGGCTCTATTAAAAAAAAGCTACCTAAGGACATTTTAAGAATTAATCGCATATCATGCATTTTCAAAAATGAATTTGACATTTAAATTTCGGGATCAATATGACATTTTTAAAATTAATTTAGCATTTTTACTTTTACATGTCAAATCGATATGACATTCTCAAAATTAATTTGACATTTAGAATACAACATTTTCAAAATTGATTTGAATGTGAAAGTGGAAACTATTTAAAATCATAAATGTGACATTTTCAGATAAAAATCATGAATTTGACATTTTCAGAAAAAATCATGAATATGACATTTTAAGAGAAAAAATCATGAATGTGTCATGACATGTCATTTTCAGAACTCTCACTTGAAATCTTGAATGTGACATTTTTAGAGAAAAATCATGAATGTGACATTTCTGGGAAAAACAATGAATGTGAAATTTTCAATAATTTTGAACTTTAAAACAGATTAATATTTGAAAAAAAGTTCAAAAGTGAGTCCTTACCGAGCACAATCAAAGTTTCTCGAATCGACTGTAAAGTTCCCAGCCTAATCCACCCTTCGCGTGTAAATTTTTCATCGGCAATGCTCAAAGGTGATTTGTATATATTTGGTGGATTTACTGATAACCAAACTTCGTTAAATGATCTCTGGCGATTTTCTACTAAACTTGCAAAATGGGAAAGGGTTGTCTGCACGACTGTTCCGCAAGCTTCTGGTGGGGCCACAATGATTTCGGATGAGAAAAATAATAGGCTGATTTTGTTCGGCGGGAGATTTATCAATAATAATTATTCGAATAATTTGATACAGAATTATTCATCGCCAAATATTTATAGAAACGAACTGCATATCATTAACCTTTGGGATGACAAAACCATATTTATTGATTTCAGAAAGTACTTTTGACATTGTACGTGTAAGCATTAGTTTTTGTCAAATTCAAAGACCTAAATTAGTTTCTATTGAAAAAAATACTCAGATTAGTATATTTTACGTAAAAATGATCTCTGAATTAAAAAATGAGCAAACTGTAATTTAAATCCTGGAGAGGTGTCAAATCACAGAAAAAATGGCAAAAATTTATGAGACAAAAATTGTACCAAATGCGAAAAAGTTTGATTTGAAGGATGTGTGGTTTTCTAAGATTCGATTTCGAAATGTCGAAAAATCATTTTTTTGACCTTCTATCAAATAAACTCCTAATTACCAATTTTATGGTGTTAATCTGTTTGCCGTGGGATAACTAGAAATCGTTTAATCAACTGTCAATAATTTTCTCACCTGAACTTTTCGCGAAATCGAACACTAACTAGGGAGCGCGGAGACTCTATCTGATATTTCTCTTTGTTTCGAACAAACAAATTATTTGTTTTTCTCACAATAAACCAGAATTGTATGTCGATTCAATAATTGACAAAAACCGAAACTTATTTATTTTTTGACCAACCAAAAAATCAACCTAAGGATGACTCTAATTTTTTCAAAATTTTGACCATTTTTTTCAAAATTTAAAAGTTGCGCGCCTTAAGAATGATAACGAGACTGATTTTTAAAAATTTTGCTTCTTCACCAGTTACCTCACATTATTTGTTCGAGATATAGAAATGCAAATAAAAAATTGAATGAAAATTCAAGGCGCTGAATATTTTATGGCGACACTTGTCAAAATCTAAGTTTTTGAGAAAATTCTAGAGTTCAAAAAACAAAACTTAAAATTTTGGCCTCAGAGTAGTTCGCTACTGCAGCTTTACAGCATCTCAAGAGTTTTCAACTATTTTTCGCTTTTTTTGAAGGCGCTGAACATTTTTTAAGATTTGAAATTACGGTTTTCGATTCGGTTTACTGGTAAAATTCCATTCAGCAAAACTCTTAAAGTCATATGATTTGCGAGGTTTCGATCATTACAGTCATACTAGATAGAAGTTTGTATATCTCACCGTTTTTCTGTAAAAGACCTTCAAAAACACCTTTCATACCGTTGGGAACCCCCTTAAGAAAAAATTTAGTCAAACTCTATCGTCTTTCTCTGAAAAATTGGAATTTGATATATTTTATTAAATTGTAACTAAACCCAAATTTTCTGAAAATTGTAATTAAATCCCTATATACAGTATATGGGTTCAAATCGATTTTTTTAGATAGGCGTCTTTTTTTCACCGCAAAAAAAACGCCAGAGGGTTAAATTAAGGGTTAAAGGAGTATATAATATACTTCTTTAATTTAACCCTATGGCGTCTTTTTTTGCGCTGAAAAAAAGACGCCTATCTAAAAAATCGATTTGAACCCAAATTCCGCTAAAAATGTAATAAAAGATAATAATCTTCTCTTGTTATTTTTTTAAAACTAGACCCATTTTGTTTATCTGTCCAATTTTTGTCATCCCAAATTTAGTCTTCGTATAAAACCAGCAAATTGGGTTTCTTTAACATTGCCAGATCGCCCAATTGGTCGGTCAAATTCAGCTGGTTGCATTTTAACAGATATTATTTTAATTGATGGCGGTCACACAGAGCGAGGCGAAGAAACAAAAACTACTTATATTCTTGATACTAAAATACAGTCGACAACAAGTTGGAAATGGATATCTGATATAAAAATTGGTAAGATTTTCGGAAAAGTCTATATATATCTGTCTATTTAGGGGTGGTCGTCGCATTTTAAGGGTTTTTCAAAAGCCAATTGTCGCAAAAGTACAAATCGTCGGACCAACTTTACCTCTTTTTGATATATTTAAACAAAAATTTTGCATCCTAAAAAAACAATCGAAAGTGACGGATGGCTCGTCCAATCAGAAACGTGCTTACAAAATTGACGGAATTGTTTTTTCAAAGTGTATCTCCTCCCTGAGTTTACAAGGTTCAACAATGATTTAAATTAACCGGACAGAACGTGAGCAGACCAATATGAGAGGTTTTTGGAATTTTTTTTTGATTTGCTTCAGAATCACCAAAAAACTGTATTTTGCACTAGTTAACATAGGGTCAAAATACCGTTTTTGTGATTCTGAAGCCAAATCAAAGCATTTCCAAAAACTCTGCATATTGGTCTGCTCACGTTCTGTCCGGTTAATTTAAATCATGAAATCATTGTTTGAACCTTGAAAACTCAGGGAGGAGATACATTTTAAAAAATAATTCGGTCAATTTTGTAAGCACGTTTCTGATTGGACGAGCCATCCGTCACTTTCGATTGTTCTTAGGATGCAAGATTTTTGCTTAAATATATCAAAAAGAGGTAAAAGTTGGTCCGACGATTTCTACTTTTGCGACAATTGGCTATTGAAAAACCCTTAAAATACGACGACCACCTCCTCAAGATATCTTAAAATTTCCAGTAAACTTTCAATTTTGGAAACTACTGTGGTGTGCCTCTATAAGGACAATATAAACGAGAATAGAAATATACCCTTTTTTCGAAATTTTCAACATGAAGAGCAAAAAAAGAAAAAGAGGCCTCAATATTTTTCAGTTTATAAAACACCTCTTTTCAAAAAAATATGACTGAATGAATTTTTATTATTGATAAATGGCTTCCGGAAATTTAAATATAATTAAAATAATAATTAATTATAATTTTAATTATATATAAATTTAAATTTTAAGCATTTTTCAAAGATAAACGCTAAAATAAGAGGCATTTTAAAAAAAGATGCGACTCTTTCAAATTTAAAAAATATTTTTCTGTTCCTGTGATCCTAAAGCCTTGCCTATACACTGTACTTATATAATTTGAAAATCATTTGTAACTTCTTTATAGCCAGATAACTGAGCAATTAAAAGTGCTTGCATTTTCCACTGAAAACCCCCTTAATAATTTTGAGAAGAACTCGAAGCTCAGACAAGATGTCATCAAATGGTTTTTTGAATCATATCGAAAATTATCCCTGCTGCGCCTTTCTGTGCAAACGCGCCTTTCATAACATGACGCTTGCACAGAAAAGCGCAGCAGGGATAATTTTCGATATAACAGACCAAAAATACAAGTCAGGCATTTTTAGCGTTTCTACAGTCGACCGGTTATTGTCGTTCGTAACCGGTAAAATCGGTTTACAAAGAATTTTACATTTGGCACCTCCATTGATGTCAAATTACACTTTTTTTAAACCAGCCTTTTTTCAAGATCATTTTCGAATTCCCTGAGGTCTATGTAAAAAAATATTGCTTCAAAGTTATAAACATTTTATCTTGAAGAAATTTGATTTCGAGACATTATTCCCGATAACTGGAATATGAACGGACCAAGTTGACTGATTACAACTGTACTACTTAGTATGACTTTAATAGGACGGCCTTGATGACAGGAAAGCTGGCAATATGAATTTAAGAGGATGGGCGGCGCAGGCGAAAATTTTGCCAATGGCTCTAAATAAACGGCCTTGGAAGCTAGGGCCGTCCTATTAAGGGGGTTCTATAGGCCAGCCAGACTTTTTTCGAGGCTCATAACTTTTTATTGCTACATAATAATACCATAAAAATCTCTCTGGGATTATAGTTGATAATCTCGTGAACAACTTTTGCTGAAAATTTTCAAGATCGAATTTACAACCAACCGGTAAATGAAGTTAACCGGGAGCAATAATTTTTTTCTAAAGCTTATATTTTGTTTCGTTCCTATTTCAGAAAATATCCATACTCACACATAAGTTGTAAAATAGCATATCAAAAAAAATGACTTCACGCGTTTTTCGATTTTCATCCTCAAAATGTCTCGATTAGGCCGAAAAGGACCATTTTTTGCTATTTTGGCCACGTACAGCGATATTTTTTCTACAAGTGATATACAAAACTATTTTTACATGTATCACAGATTATCCTGACAAGTTAGAAGAAAATGACTTCGCCCGAATTTTCAATGTCAGTTTTTAACTCCCAGGAGGACAATTTAAAAATTATTTTTTGAGGTCAAGGTCGTCGTACCAAATTTTCAGTAGTATCAAAAGATTCGCAATTATCATGTTTCTGAAAACGGTATTATGAACTATGGTCAAATTATTTACCGTTCTCGCGCAAGAGCAAAACACATTTTCTCATTTTAGACACTTGAGTTCTAAAGAGACATTTTTAATATTTTTTGGGAAAATTTTGATTTTTTTCTTACAATTTTTAAAATTCAAATAACTAAACAGGCCACGTTGAGATCAGAAATCGTGAAATTAAGTTGACAGAACTACGATTTCAGAAGATATAGACTGCCTATAGAACCCCCTTAAGGGGGTATGCGAATCTGATTTGACATTTTCTCAGTGAAATATACTGAAAACTAAGAGCTCATGAGAAAAACCTAAAATGCGAATTTGTAGATCTGTGACGATGTTATTTCTGCGCCGTTTAGGCTTCCGAAATTTTGTTTGCCTTCAGATAGTCAAAGGGTGTGAGGGGGTTAAATTCATACTACTGTACTACTAAACTTTTGAAAAGGTGCTCCTAAGTCTTGTGAAAATTTGGCTTGCATTTTAAGCTCTTTAGTGCCATTGTTTCCATTTTTAAGGCACTTTTAGCAAAACTCGGTCTGAGCGGACAAAATGGGAGTTTTGACTCTGTCCGGTAAGACAGAGACTACAGAAATTCCATTCAAAAATTTCCATTAAATCCTATTTTAAGAGGGTGTCGATCTCCCACCGAATAGATGTCAGCACCAATTATTATCAATTGGAGAGTCTTCATTTATCATGATGGGAATTGGCGATAAGCGCGTAGGCGATGTCCGTGAACAATTTATCCGAGGAGATGTCTTGCTGAAAAATATTTGGAGACCTCATGCATTAGATGTGCCTCCTGTCAGACATTTCAGCATTTTCCTGACTCAATTAATATGCAAATTGCCAAAATCCTTACCAACCTATCTCCAAGGGTCAAAAGCAATTTTTCTACCGAAATCAAAGATTATTTTTTGGCTTTCACCAGGTAAGACATCTCTCATGCAAATTATACAAAAATATATTTAGGTAGCTTTTTTAGGTCAGAGAAATTTGTTCAGATTTTTTAGATGCCTCACATTTTACGGTGAGATTGTTCCGACCTGGTACAAACGATCGTTTTTGAATTTTTGAGATATTTTTTGTAAAAATTAACGTTACATTTTTTAATTTATTTTTTTCGTTTTTCAAAAACTGAGCTTTTGACAGATTCGATAAAAATATTTTTGATAAAACAAAAATTCTGATAAAAAAAGTTTGATACGGATTTGGGTCTCAAAAATAAAAGCTAAAATTTGGAACTTTAAATTGAAAAAATAGATATTTGCACTAGTAAAATTATGCTCATTGTTAATTCGTTGAAAGTAATGATGCGCTGCGAGAAGAGAAAATTACAGAATGTAATAATCGAACAAATTTTTAACTTGTACTGTTTTTGATATTTCAAAAACCATAATAATTCCATATTATCTTTGAAACCATATGTAAAAGTACGTGTTCTTACGTTTTGTTACAATTCTGCTTTTTGGGGTTTTTTAAATCTAAGCAGAAGTTAAAAAAAAACTCCAAAAACTTTGATCAGTTACGGTGCGAGAACTGTATTCATTTTTGTTTGTAATTATTTGTTCATTTCAGTTCAAAAATCGAAGAACTCAAGCGAAAGCAGTCTTGGTTTTCACCGTTTAAAACTAGACGAAAGTGAAAACGAACTTATCCAACTTGGCAAAGTGGCCCCTATTAAAGTGTCAAAATCTTTCGTGATTCGCCGAGAAGGAAGCAGAATGGTTAACCACATTGAACCGGTTCCCTGCTTGGTTGGCCACGCAGCTGGTTATTGCGAAAATGGCTTTTTGGTTTTTGGCGGGGCCAGAATAAGCCAATCAAAAAACGTTTGGGAAGGGCTCGAACGAATTACAGAAGTGCCCAAATCTAGCAATGATTTATTTTTTCTTCAAGTTTCCTGAAAAGTCTGTCTGGTAGACACGAAATAAAAAACTGTAAAACTATTCTTAGAGTATAAAAATCAAAAAATATATATTTCTATTTCGCTGTTAGAAAATACGCTGGGAGCATTTAAAAAATATAAAAACTTAGCTTGGTGAAAATGCTGAAGAATATAACAGTACGTTGGTCCTCTAGGGAACTGTTAATTTTGTGAAACTTTCAAAAAACTGAAAATAATTCTTTCTTCAAGGACTAAAATACTCTAGCACATATATTGAGAAAAAGTGAGCTTCAGCTACAAGGGTTCGTCGTGAATTTATGTTTTACATGAAAAGTTTTATCTTTAAAATAAAAAGACTTCTGCTCAGTTTAAAAAATGGGAATTCTTCGGGCGCTGGTAATTTTTTCTTGTACTTTTACGTTAAGCACAGAACAGTCGAAATTTGGCTAAAGCCTACGTGATGACGCCGAATTTTCGAAGATTATTTTATTTTCAAATGCCATAATTATGTAGCGGATATTATTATTTTGAATTTTTCTCTTCGTTTTCTGAGCTATTTTATCTCGAACTGGACAAAATAGAGGTGGCTCATTAAAAGTTTTTTCCACATGAAAAAACGGCAAAAAAAAATATGTCCTTATAGACCAACTACACATTACGGTTTTTTGCACTAAAATTTAAGTCGGGTAAGAGAAAATGGCTTAATTTGATAAAAAGTAACTGTTCTCCCAAAAAAATGAGTAAAACAAAATTACCGCCTCCAATATTTTTAACCCATTAGTTTAAATAATTTTGAAAAATTTTCCAAGAATAATTTTTATTAAAATTCAACATAAAAATTGCCTACGTTTTTTGTTTCAAAGTTAAAATCTCATCACGAACCCGTTTTGCGCAAAATGCTTATTAAAATAAAGGACCCTTTCCAGTTGTACCTAAACACATGTGTTGTCAGATGACTCATTTATTTTTCTAATTTAGTAGTCATGAGCTTTATTAATTTTCAATTTAATTTTAGATAATCTCCCAGTAGCTTTTGTTTGATTTGGCCAATAACCACCCTCCTAATATGGCCTGGAAAGTATACCCAAAAAAAATCTCGAGGAAAATATTCTAGAGATAGATATATTCTAGATAGATATATTTTTTATTCATTGAATAGAAAATAGGTTAAACTATGTACCGCGTGACAATATAATTACTGTGGTTTCTTGCCAAGAGGACACACCTCTGAGCGGACAAAACGGGCAAAACCTACGCATTTTTTCGGAAAATTCGAAAAGTGTCCGCTTGGCCAAAACCTCTTATGTTTTTTAACCTATGTCTAAAGTTTTGCATTGAATAGATTGAAGTTTTATGATAGCTCATTCGAGAGCTGGTACTTGAAACTAACTAATGCATTTATGTCTGGACCTGTACCATTAACCGGTTCACCGATAACCGGATATATATTATATAAGCATTTTCAGTATAAAATTTGAGAAAAAAAATCGAAACTTGTTTTTTTCTTTCAGGAATTCATCAAAAATATAGTTCAAGCAGTAAATGTGTAGACAATCATGATATAAGAATAAAAAAACATAAAAAATTAACTTTCCGGCTAATTTTCAGAAAAATGTTTTTGGGCTCATCCAGATTTGAACCTACCAAAAAATGAAATTCTGGTTTGTATGCGGTGAACTGGTTAATGGTACAGGTCCAGACTTTAGTGCATTAGTAAGTTTGAAACACTAGCTTTCGAATGAGCTATCATACAACGTCATCCTATGTATTTTTTAATCTATTCAATGCAACAATTTAGATATAGGTAAAAAAACGACGAGTAATTAAAATTTAGCGCTTTTCATTAAAGTTTTACCGGTTTTTTGTTGAAATATCATGAGATTTTTTATGAAAATTTACCGATGTTTCGTTGAAAAAATACAAGATTATCTTACAAAACTTATTGGGTTTTCACTAAAATTTGCTTATCGACCAGTTTTAAGCAGGTTTACCAGTATTTGGCATTAAAATATCCAGCTGCTGATTTCTGGTTTTGATGTCAATCACCGGCTAATCCCACCTGTGCACGATCTTCCATCAGCCACAAGCGCATAAGTTTTTTGAAACACACTTTGCTGATAAAGTTAATTTTTCTTGAAACTATTCTTTTATATGCACTCTTTCAATTTTAACTTCTATGGGTCCAAAACACTGTTTTTTTTTAAAAGGGGTTCTCAAGAGTAAGAACCATAAATAAAATGTAAATAACATTACATCTGTGTTTCAAAGCACAGATGCGCAGGTGAAGTTTTACAAGTTATTTTGCTGAAGGGTTCATTGCAACAAAAACATCATGACTAAAATTGCTGGTAGTTTTCGGGTGTTGAAAAATGTGATCTTATAT
>SCLH01001501.1:0-24399 GCA_004367855.1 Oikopleura vanhoeffeni | reverse complement strand
GAATGGAATATCAGGACTGAATGAATTTGGACAGAATGAAGAACGGGTCAGGGAATGGTTTTTGAATTGTCAGTAAAAATTAATCAAATCTGTATGTATAGCCGGAGGCTATCATTCATTTTGGTTAATACTAGTACTTCTTCCATACGCAAAGTACTTTTTTTCGACGACTTAAAGCTGTGCGCTTTATCGTCATTTTTTTAATTTCAGATAACTTAAAGTTCAGTACTTTACAGCCTGATGTTCAAGTGACGTCGAGACCGAAAGGGATTCGTTAACGATAGCACTAGCCTACAATATAATATTTAACCTGCGTTTTTTGAAGCTGGTTGCACTGGAAAAATCATTCTTTTAACCGATGGCGCCAAAGTGCATGGCGGAGAAAATTTCCTGAATAGCATAGATCCACTGTTAGAAGTAGTAATATTTCCCGCATATACTACAAGCGTTATTCAACCAGCCGATCAAGGTGCCATTAAAGTTCTCAAAGATTTAGTATTCAATAAAGCTTCAGATAGACTGATTCACGCCGACAAACTTGCAAGTTCGAAGACAGAAGCGGAAAGATTTTCAATAATTAATAATATCCCGACGGCTGGGCAATCACTGAAACAGATCACCGTTTATGAGCGATTGAAAATTATGCATGACGCTAAGGATGATATGCAAGATACAGGAAAACCTTATTGGAACGCTCTTGACAGATATGTTCAATTTGTAACTGAAGCCAGATTGAATAAACGAGAACTTACTGAAGATAACTATAAAATTCATTTTGGGACCACAAGTAAGGAACACATTGAAGTTTTGCGTCGAATAAAAAACGCTGTCAAAACAACAATTGTCCTAGATAATGGAACGAGGTCTATAGGAGAACAATTTCGGCTCAAAGTTACGTCTGGAAACACTCTAGATCTTAAAAAACAAAAAAATGAATGGAAGATCAGGCTTTGCAAAGACATCGATGCTGGACGTTATCTTGAAAGTATGGATTTAGATCATCTCGTGACATTTCTTTCCCGTTCGAATATAATTAAGGTACTTTCCGCATGTTTAGGTTCTTGAACTCCAACAGTTACTTTTTTAGAGCATTTACTACAACATTTATCCGGTATCTTCTCTCGCATTCAGACGTTGGCTTTGACATCTTCATATATGCTTATGTTATTCAAAATATCGTTGAAATACTTTAAAAAGGATTATTAAAGTTTGCCACCTATTAATGAACTGTTAACCGTGAAAATTTGAAACTAAGCAATTAAAAATGTAGGTTATTTGATCGTTTTCACGGTTTTCGTCTCATTTATAAAGGACAAACTGTATGTTTAATAGGACAGGTTAAAATAGTTTACCTGTCCTAATAATCAAACATTGTAGTTGATGTTTAATGGTAGATGATATTTTTTCATTATGTTTTACCTTTCAAAATGCTGAACATCTTTTATTCAAGCCATTTCACCTCAATTGCATTGTAAAACTGAAATTAATTGATGAGGTTCTCATTTTCATAATCATTCTCATAGGAAAATATGCTGATACTTCCAAACTATATTTTCCAAGAGATTTCTCGTGATGAATTTCAGCCGAAATATGTAAAAAATAGCATAGAAAACTTTATCAAAGAGAATTTGTCTCTTGATCCATCTGACTTTCTCTGCGGTATCGAGCAGATTTCTACATACTTCTATTACAACAGTCACTATACGGCTCTGAATATCGAGGTGTTACCAGACACATTAACATGGAACATTTTGAATTCTGTTCGGTCACCAATGTCCGCTAAAGCATCAGGTAACTTGATGCTAGGGCTTGGTCGAATAAAAACGTATTTGGGCAAGTCGCACTTAAAAAAAGGTTATACCTTTCCGGTTAAAACGCAAACAACCGATTGGAGTTGTGGTCTTCATAGCCTGGATAATATTTTTGAATTATCAAAGCCCCAAGAGTTGCAAGAATTTACGAATAACATTGTCGATACTGGTGATTATAAGATATTCATCTACAGCCTTATTGCAACTGAAAGAATAAAATTTCCAAAAAAGTCTATACAATTATCTCACTCAGACGAGATTTTTGAGGCTAAAGAGAAGGGTCTTGAAAATCTCAAATATTTGATTGAAGGGGAAACAATGACTGCTGCCGAAAAAGCAGATACTATCAGCCGTATGAATTCAATGAGTGAATTAAAAGGTACAATTTTATAATGTTTCTATTAAAAAATGGTATTTAATAAATACTATTTATTGACGTTTCGAGTTTTCCATTTTCAAAAGTGAGAATAAAATAATAATACAGTTGCGACAACTTTATTGAAATTAAAAAAATATATGTCTCAACCTGAAAAAAAATATTTATTTATTTGAAGGTAAATATTGCAAAACTGCCGACAAATACAATAAAGACTTGGCTGATATGAAAATTGCTGCGGAAACCGTCTCAAAAGGATATAATCCGTTGGCAAAAGAATTTGCAAATAAAATTGCAAAAACTCAAAAATTGATACCATCAGGAAAAAAACGAAAAGCTGTTGTAAATCAACGTAAAATTAAAAAACAAAAGCTTGACGATTTAGCTGGGTTTAAAAATCTTTTAAAGGTTGATTAACTTTTCATAACATATGAATAGCGTGTACATCATTCGATTTTGGGTCAAAATCTACCAAGTAGATTCAGCTTTTCAAATAAACAGCCTGGCTTCGTTTGTCAAGAAATTCATATCTTTTTGCCTTCAAACCTACGTGTTTTTGTTGCCAGCCTTTTATAAACTTTGTAAGGACGTAGTTGACGTGTTCTTGTAGTATTTTTTTTATTCCCGGATTTTTCGTGCATTTTCTTCTTCGGTTTAGCTTGAAATCAATTCTCATTTTTTCATAATAGCATATCAAAGCTAAGCGCTTCTATGCTATACTACTCTTCTAGCTTAAAATCTCCTAACTGCCATTTACTTTTCACTTGTTGTATATTTCCATAACGTCAGATTTGTCTGATGAACTTTTTTCAAACATTTATTTTATTATCATTATAAAAAAACGAAATATTTCATGATAAAATAAAGAGTATTACTTGAAAATTAATAATTTATTAATTATAAATAATTAATTTAATTATGAGTTAATTAATTTTAATTATTAATGATTAAAAATAAAACAATTTATTTAAAAATGTAATTTTCATTACAAATTGTCCATTTTATTCAAAAATTGAACATTTTATCAATAGAATTTGTTTCGATTTCCAGCAACAAGATGGATTTTTTTTTGTAAATATTATGCAACATGTAATTTATATTTTTTCTCTCGCACTATTCTCGAAAAAGTTCGCAAATTCTAGTTTATATCTGTTTTGTGTTGAACTTGAAATCTTGTAAAAAAGAAACCTCACATCTTTGATAATGATAAAAAATCTAAATATTAGATAAAAATGTTTTATAATTATGCGTTTGCTGTATAATTTATGTAATTTAATATCGAAATTTTAAAATAAAAATATTTTTTAGATAACTAGTAGTCATGAGTCTTTCGGGTTATTTCGCATCGTCGCCGGAGCTTTCCGAGTTTCAAACGAAATAAAATCGTCGTTTTTGAAGATTCGAACAACATTGAGACTGCTTTAAAAGGCCGGGAATTTTCACGTTTCACATGCGAATAAAGTTGTTCCACGAGAAATGTTAGCCAGTTATGGAAAGGTGATTTTTTTATTATTTGAGAATGTTAATAAACTTGTTTTTTTCTCATGTAAAACATAAATCAACATGAAAAAAATACAATTTTAATAACAAGTTGTTCAGTGGTTTTAACCACTCAAATTATTATTATTTTTCGACCATATAATGTTTTATTTGGCGTTTTCGATTACATAGTTTTACAAAAAATGCACCTTCAAAATTCAAAAATGTAATTTCGCCTTAATATTTGTATCAGACTTCCGCGGCTGTTCATTCATTTCTAACACACTGAATTTGTTTTTCAGCCGAAACGTCAAATTAAGCCTATATGGTAGAAAATTATTGAAAAAGGTTGTTCTGTTGTTTTAAAAATATATTCAGCTTTGGGCATCTTGTCTGTATTTTCCGGGACTTTTGAATTCGAATCCGTTTTCCTCTGACCCGTCATGGGTCTGAACAAAGTATTTCGTTCTCGAAAAGTGAAATCGCTGTAAAGATAACGAATAATGAATCTCGGACACAGAGTGGCGGTTGAAAATCTCAGAAACGTGTATGTTCGCAATACAATTGTCCAGATGACAAATGATCATAAAAAGACCATCGAAAGGGTTAGTCAAGTTAAATATGATTTTCGAATTGTGGTTTTCATATCAGTCTTTTATTTTGAAAAAATAATGTATCAAACGACATTTTAAATTTGTCTTCGTTCGAAAACATTTCAAATCGACAAAAACGTAATCAATAGAATAATAAAATATTCAGAGTTCTATTTTGGGGACTACTTTACGTCAAAACTTGGACGAAAAATGAAGCATGGAAGGCCACAGCAAGAGATTACTGTGTTCTAGGTGTGAGCGGTGCTCAAGCTTCAAATATGCTCACGAAAATTTCGAAGGCAAAATTGGAATATCCAGTTCCACGTTTCATTAATGAAATCGGTAATTTTTTCAGTTTTGTTTTTAGTTGTTGAAGGTGTTTTATCTATTAAAATTTTTTTATCAAAATTATCCCGAATATTTGCCAATTAACTATTTTATTAAACATATCTAAAAATGTCATATATATGTCAAAATGGAAAAAAAAATCCGAAAAAATTTCGTCGTCACCTGAAATAAATTAGTTGACACGCTACTTATAAGGCGTAATCGAGCCTCTTCTTCGAATGCTCTTCTAAAATGTTATCGACAAAGTTTTTATCGAAACGTTTTGATAAAAAATTACAGTCGTTTTTCATTTTTTTCCTGATTAGCATTTTCAGTTGTAATTTGTGGAAACCAACGACACGGGATTTCCAAAAGACGATTTATCGGATAATGCAATTCTTTGAATCATTCAAGTATCATTTGCCGGCTCTTATCCAGGAACTTCGATTGTTGTATCCAGATTGCCAAAAAGTCGCAATCCCACAAAATCCCGGCCAATCATCGCGCTTGACTGAATTGGTTCGCGCAAGTCAATAATTGGTTATTCGATTTTTGCAAAAAGCAAAAATTCGAATTTTTAAAATCATAATACTGCTCTAGGCAGGGATGGCCTTCATCTATCAGATGAAGGCAAATCAGCTTAATGGCTGAAATTGAGCGATTCAGAACCCGCCTCAAATTGGGATAGTGAAAATATAACCCAAACGGCGACCGTGATTTCAAGCAACGATTTGAAACATGGATCGTCGTTATGGGCTTGTTTTTCACCCTGATATAATTTCAAGCCAAAATTAATGCATTTTCTCATTTTGGTAAATATCGTAAAAATGCCATATTTCTACCTGTCCGTTTAAAGTCTATTCACTGTAGTTTTTTTCATCTTTTGCATTTAACTTCAATTACCTGCCCAAAATTCAAACATTGCATCATTTTTGACGGAATATATTATGTAAAAAATACTGAATCATTTTATTTTAGACTGTCGTTAGTTATTTTAACGATTTAAATTAATTTGGACTTCTTCAATAAACCATGTAAAGTTTTATGTCGTTCAAAAGAATACTCAATACAATGTCGGAAATTTCCAAAAAGCCGTTTGGCGAAATATCTAAGGACAGGTGAAGGACAATTGGGAAAATTTCCAAAAAAAGACCGTTTTTGGGCAAAATATCTAAGGACAGGGTGCTAAGGACAATTTGGGAAAATTTCCAAAAAAAGGCTGTTTTTGGGCAAAATATCTAAGGACAGGGTGCCTAAGGACAATTTGGAAATTTAAAAAAAGGCGTTTTGGGCAAAAATATTAAGGCAATTTGGGAAAATTTTCCCAAAAAAAGGCGTTTTTGGGCAATATCTCAGGACAGGGTGCTAAGGACAATTTGGGAAAATTTCAAAAAAAGACCGTTTTGGGCAAATATCTAAGAGACAGGGTGCTAAGGACAATTTGGGAAAATTTCAAAAAAGGTCGTTTTTGGGCAATATCTAAAGACAGGGTGCTAAGGACAATTTGGGAAAATTTCCAAAAAAAAGGCCGTTTTTTGGGCAAAATATCTAAGGACAGGGTGCTAAGGACAATTTGGGAAAATTACCAAAAAAAGGCCGTTTTTGGGCAAAATATTAAGGACAGGGTGCTAAGGACATTTGGGAAAATTACAAAAAAAAGGCCGTTTTTTGGGCAAATATCTAAAGGACAGGGTGCTAAGACAATTTTGGGAAATTCCAAAAAGGCCGTTTTTTGGGCAAAATATCTAAGGACAGGGGCTGAAGGAAAATTTGGGAAATTTCAAAAAAAGGCCGTTTTTGGGCAAAAATACTAAGGACAGGGTGCTAAGGACAATTTGGGAAAATTTACCAAAAAAAGGCCGTTTTTGGGCAAATATCTAAGGACGGGTGCTAAGACAATTTGGGAAATTTCCAAAAAAAGGTCGTTTTCGGGCAAAATATCTAAAGACAGGTGCTAAGTGAACAATTTGGGAAAAATTTCTATAGGAAATGACCTTTTTTCACGTTTTCAAAAGTGAAGGCAAAAAAAAAAAAAAAAAAAAAAAAAAAAGGTCTTCACTTTTTTTGGAAAAATTATCGCTTTTTTAAAATATGACCAAAAAGCTTAGGACAGATTGCTAAGACAATTTGGGAAAATTAGCTTAGGACAATTTGGGAAAATTTAGCTAAGGACAATTTGGGAAAACTCCTCACCTGTCCTTATAAGACAGAAATCAACAGTAGCTTTTTTTTAAGGAACTCAACCTTGTCAGCTGAAATAACTCGAAGGTGATAAGAGATATCAACAAAACCAGTTTTTTGTATTATGTACAAAGTGAATTTTGTGCATGGAAAAACTTTTTTCTGTTTCATGTCAACCAGTTCAACCGGTAACAGAGCTTTGAAATTCCGGTTTTTTCTGAGGCAAAACATTGGGAATTTTTCGAAAAATATTTTTTTTCGGAAATCATGCCCTACGAAAATTTTGTTATTTTCAACACTTCTGTTGATCCGTTGCCACATAAGAGACCGATTATTACCAAGAAAATAATACATTTCGGATTAAAATAGCGAAAAAATGTGGCCTATTAAGATTCGAACTCCGAAACTTTCGTTGAAAAATCAATTATCGTGAACGGTTGACTTGGAAAAAATAAATTTTCCATGTCACAAATTCACTCGTGTACATGATACAAAAAACGGTGGTTTTTTGAAAATTATCTCTTATGGCCTTCGAGTTATTAGGCTGACAGGGTAGGTTATGGTAAAAACAAAGCTACCTAACCGAATTTTGAGCGCAGGAAATTTTTTCCTTTTTCTCCGAGATTTACCGGTTCATCGGTAATTCGCAAAAAAAACGTTTTTTCGGTCATTTTGAAGCAATTTCGATGACTGTTTCCAGCGTCACGTGGATCAACCTAGGAAGCCAAACAAATTTTCTACCGCATATTTTCTCCAAGGTTTAACGTGCAGAAAACCATTTGGTCGCTATCTTGTCTAGTTCTCCCAGTACGAAACTCACAATGGTGGACGACGACAAAAAAAAGAACTTCGGTTAATTTATGGAATGTAAAACGAAGAAGTTTCTAACACATTTTTTTACTTCAATAATTTTCTAATCTTTGAGACGAAACTGTTTTTTTAAGGGTATGGGTGCTTCTAATTGACATATTCAATGAAACTTCGCCAAACAGGGCTTCAAGGATATTATTCAGATTAACACCATTTGTAGGCACTAGCCTTCATCTTGCGTAAAACATGTGGTACAAAACTTTTTGGCCATGCAATACATCGCAGACACATAAAGCGACGACAGGGAGAACCTTTAGGCTTTAGCCAAAACGGAAATCTAATCCCGATCTGGTTTTATTTTGAAATAAACCTTCATTTTATCATACCCTGTTTAATTAGTTATTCAAGAACTTCTGTGGAGCGTTTTGTCGGTAGTGTAATATTTTTTCTAGAAAATGCGATAAACCACCGTTTTTTTTGGACTTGTTCATACGCGAAAAATCTATCTCCTCCTAGTTAAATTTCAAAATTCACTCAAATTTTTTGCAAAAGAGTAAGCTCAAAACAAATAAAAACTTCTGTGGCGGCCGTTTTTTTCAAATTTCGGACCCCCAAACACTTAAACATCAAATATGAATCTGGTAACATACGAATTTTTTGGAATTTCGATCCTCATATAAAATTTTCCAAGGCTACGTAATTTTGAAGGTTTTTGTCGAGAAAACGATAATTCCGACTAAATGCACATGTCAAAACTCACAGAACCTCTTTAAAGTTACATTAATGGCAAAGAAAATCGTAAATATCGAATGAATCAGTTACGAACTATCTCACCGGGTATTTGCAGGCTTTTAAAAAGTCCTACATTAAATGGCGAATCGAAAATGTAATTTTTAATTGACCTTTAAATATTTTATGAATTGTTGCAGGTTTTAGCATCAAGCTAGCGTCTTTTTAAAAAATGGGGTTTTTTACATACAATACTTCAAAAACCTTTTTTAGCAGAAGATAAAATTGGGGGAAAAATTTTAAAGATTATTGGTTTTTTTGTTAAAAAAATTGGTTCTTGAATTTTTTTAAGTTTAACTAAATTACATGATTGAAAAATTACTTAAAAATTTGGCTCTCAGCGGAGTCGACTGCAGATAACGCGTTATAACGTATTGCGAAAATCTTAAATGCTGATTTATAAGCGATATTTAAATCGACTTAAACCCTTGAGCACTCAAAACATAATGGTTTGGTTTTGATATAAAAACGGGAAAAAAGAGTTTATTATAATTTACTAAGGATGTATATAATTTAAAACGTTTTTCCAGTTTCTTGTAAGGAGCCACTTTTTTGTCAGATTTCCGGGATCCGTTTGTAGGAAGAAAACCATGTTTATTTTCGTCTAGGTGATTTAGGTTTAGGTCGGACGATATTCGTATGTTGGTTTTTGGGCGAAAACCGTGATGAAAAACCCATTTTTTTAACTTCGTCATAGGTTCGGAAAACACTTTAATAGAGCATGTGTCTTTGCTATTTCAATTCAAATTATTTTGAGGGAGTTTCCAATAATTTCTTATATTTTTTCATTTGAGAACCTTCATCGATCGTCTATCATGAAATGTGCCCTCAGCCAGTAAAATGATCAGAAATGATATAAAAAAGTAAGCCACATTATTTTTTCGAAAGTTGAAAAAAAAGCTGAAATCATAGCGGATTTTGAAAAACTGAGGGATTTATAGATTTTTGCAGTCATTTGGTCATTGCAACCAAAAATCCTATTTTTTTTTGCAAGTTTGAAAAAAATCTTGTGTCATACCTTGGCTAAAATACTCTCCAGAACACCATGGCTTATGATTTAATCATGATTTAAGAGTCTTCTCACGAAATCGAATTTTATAATCTTCTGCTGAAATTGACGGGATTTTTTCCGAAATCTCAAAATAATTTGAAATTGAATAGCAAAGAGAACAATGCCTCTAATAAAAGTGTTTTCCAGAACCGATGACGAAGATTAAAAAAAATGGGCTTTTTCATCACGCTTTTCGCCAAAAAAAAGATAACAAAATCGTCCGACCTAAACCTAATAATCACCTCACTAACTGCCTTAAAATCTGATAGAAATTAGCTTCATTGCAAAGATGTGTTTAAAATTTTACAAATTTAAGAGAATTTTTTTTGTGATTCAAACTGAGAATTCAAAAAAAACTTCGACTTTTTAATTTTTCAGATGGCGACGTTCAGAAAATGTGACCATTTTGAAGCTATGTAGAATACATTGCGTGGATGTTTGTATGCAAACTAGAAATGTTTGCCCAAAAGTGGCATGCCCAGCACTATTGGATTTATCATACAAGTTTCATAACGCGGAAAAAATGGCAAAACGTTTGAAGAATTAGATCCCTACGCAGTTGCCACTTTGTTGTAACTGGCTTGCAAATAAAGTAAAAGTTAGGTTTTGTCTCCCTGGTCAAAATATGGCAAATCTACGCCTTTATATTTTGGCATGCCGCTTTATAACGAAAGTGAATTGAAGTCCCTAAATATGGAAATTTGGGATAGACTCAAAAAAGGCTCTTCATGGAATTTGGCAGCCTAACAATTTTATAAATTCCGAAAGGGAAAAATATGGCCTAAATTTTTTCTGTAATTTTAGTACCATGTACATGGAGCCATCTTTTGATGAAATTGAAAAACTTTCAATTATGAACGTCATTTTGAACGAAAAATGTATTTTTGTCCCCATATCGCAAAAGTGTCCAATATTGCCCGAAGGTGTAACGCCGATTTTTTTTTGGAAAGTATTTTTGGAGATTTGAGCCTCCCTGTAATGATCATTATAATTGATTTTTCAAACAGTGGCCACTATGAATGTTTTAAGCTGAAGACCTTAATAAATTAAGTTGTTCAGTAGATGTGAATTTTTTGTTCAAATATAAGCATAGCAGGGAGGCGCTAATATCGCCGAAAAGTTTTTGCCAAAAAATTTCGGCGAAATTGACAACATCCGGCGATATTGGCCCCCCCCCTTTGTACTGGGGGCCTATATCGCAGGAAGTTTTTCCAAATTGCGTGGGTTTTCGTCAAAAAATTTCGCGCAAATTTTGCGATATTACCCGCCCCCCTGCTAATTCATATTTTTAGCGATATTTACACTTTTACATTTATAATAACCAAACCTTAAATTTTTTTCTTCAGAATCTGACGAGCTCATCCGTCTACCGAGATTTGGTCGAATGTTTGTTTACAGACCTACAACGAACTAAAGTGACCTTGACCTTGAGCGAATGAAATTTATGACTTGCGAGTACAGTAGGGACGATTCGAAACTTTTTGATTCTCACGAATTTTGAAATTTCGAGTTCCGAGTCAGGATTGTTTCAACATTTGATTGACATCTCTTTATACCTTGAAAAATGGTTTCATGGAACTCCGAAGAATAAATAAAACAGAAGTAGAGAACTTTTTCAAGCAGTTTTCCAGAACAGCCAGGGTAAATTAGCCCACTTAATTTATAAAACTAAAAAAATATAATGAAATCATGGGGTGGGCTCGGACCTGGGAGAACCGGGGCCAAAGAAAGGACGATATGATATTTGAAATTACAAACCTAGTGTAGATCAGAGTTAAACAAAGTAAAAACTTAAACAAATGAGCCAATCCAGTGGTCAGAAATGTGCCATTTTTAGCTTTAATTTAAATGAAAAAATAATCATTAAAAATTTTGGAACAAGAAATTTTACAAAAAATTGTCGTTGCTAGAATTTAGCTAATTACGGCCCATTCAAACATGGTGGTTTTATTTTGAGGGCAAGGCTATAGCCCATGTCAAGGGTTTGAAAATAAACTCCACCTAGGTTACTAGAGTAAAATCCACTAGAGTACTATTTCTTATTGCCGTAATTACCTTTAGCGTCGTCTTTTTTTTTCGGTTGCTCCACCTAAGGGCGTATCTGTTTCTGAGAGAAACTAGACTAATAGCGACAACGGTTTTTTTGCATCTTAAATCTTAACCGAATTTGAAACGCAGGATTTTTTTCTTTTCTCGCGATGATTACGCCGGTTTCACCGTAAATTCGCAAAAAACCCGGTTTTTTCCGGTCATTTTGAGCAATTTTCGATGACTGATTTCCGTGTCACGTGATCAACACTAGGAAGCCAAAAAAATTTTCTACCGCTATTTTTTTCCAAGGTTCACGTGCAGAAAACTATTTGTCGCTATCTGTCTAGTTCTCCCGTCGAATCATGGTCGAAATCAGCAACCGAAAAACAAGCGACCTAAGGACAATTTTCACTTCGCAAAGTAAAAAAAGTACATACTGTAAATACAAAAGGCTCTAAAATATTCTCGTGGTTAAAAACTTTTCAAATTGAGGTAGGTTGAGGGCTAGTGGCTAATTGTATTTTTTGGTCCGACAAAGATGCTTTATCTCAAGAACTACAGAAGATAGCGAAATAGTAAATGAGCCAAAAAGAAAAAGTACCGCAGTGATTTTAAATAAAAATGTTAATCGGAAAAAAATTGTCAGTTACATAACAGAGCGTCGAAGTCGAATTGAACAGATTATGGCACAGCGTGAGTCACCCGTTAAAGATTAAAATCGATTTTACGGTTGTTTTTGTATTATTTCTTAAATTTTTTCGGGGTACAAACTCTTATTAATAATTCTAAATCTTCACTGGTCCGAATCCTATGCCATAATGCTTGACGTTTTCTGGACATATCGATTACGGACCCTCCTCGCACATTAAGCCACTTTTTGTGCCAACATTTTTTATATAATCCGGCTTTTGAAACACGACTCATATCCGATTGAAGTTCTTAGATAGTCTCCACTGAGCACAAATATGTAATGAATAATAAATTAAAAACAATTGGTCCGAATCGACCACTTTTTTTTTTTTCTAAACCTTGGTTCAATTACCACTTTTTTGTCAAAATGGAAACATGGTCTGATTCCGACTATTTTTTTTAATTTATTTTTCCTCTTAAATAGTTGTGCTCAGCTTTGAACTATGTAAGAACTCCATCGGATAAGTCGTTTTCAAAAGCCGAATTATATAAAAAAAATGTTGGCTAAAAAGTGGTTATATGTGTGAGGAGGCCCCGTAATCGTATATGGTCTCTAATTCCGGTCAGTTTTATGGTTGGTAATTCTGCAAATTTTCCTAGCAAATTATGACAAATTTGAAAAAAAAATAATCAAATTGCTATTTTCAATTTTTAACATATCTCCTGTTGCCGTTTCGTCGAGACCTGTTGACTTATTAATCATAAAATAAATTACAGTATGGTGTTATTTTTACTGCGAAATGAAAATTGGTCATTAGGTAATCACGGCCAATAAAAAATGGTAACTAGATGGATTATATTTTCTAACCTTGCCATTGGCTATAGCTGGCGTTCAATAAAATCCACCTAGTTACGCATTTTTAATTGGCCGTAATGACCTAAATACAATTTCATTTCGCTAGTAAAAAAACACATCTGTAACTTAAGTTTTTATAACCAAACTCGTAAAAATTTTATTTTTCAAAACTTACATTTTTGAAGTGTACCAGGGTGTAAGGTTTTTACCTTCCTTTTTTCTAAACTGGTTACACTTGATTTCCGCCGTTTTTGAATGGTTTCAAAAAAAAAAAAGAAGAGTTTTTCTCATGATGTCAACCAATCAAACGCGGAAATCAAGTGTAACGCAGTTGGAAAAAAGAAGGGAAAAACCTTACGACCCTGTATGTATTTTAATTTTTAGTTGAGTTTATGCTTATGGTCTTCCACCGAAATACATACCTGCATTTTGACGACTGTGCAATCGCCTTGCCTGTGTGATTTATCCCTCAAAGTGTCATGGTGCTCACTTCATTTAGATAATTACAGTAAGAAATGTGGACGAAAAGCATATGCGCAGATTTAAGAATAGGGATCAAATTTAATGTTTTTAGAAAATAATTTTAAGAAAATGCATATGTGATGAACTAAACAAGTTCACAGTGAAATTAATTATTTGTTTTTAATATCGATTTCGGCCTCTGGCGTTTTTGCTATTTTTTCCAGCCAGAATTATTATAATAATTCGGCTTTTGAAAACGACTAATCCGATTAAGTTTTTCGTAGCTTCAACTGAGCACCAAAATCTAGTGAATAATAAATAATAATAATTGGTCAGANTGATAAATAAATCTAAATATTAGATAAAAATGTTTTATAATTATGCGTTTGCTGTATTATTAATTGTAATTTAATATCGAAATTTTAAAATAAAAGATATTTTTTAGATAACTAGTAGTCATGAGTCTTTCGGGTTATTTCGCATCGTCGCCGGAGCTTTCCGAGTTTCAAACAGAAATAAAATCGTCGTTTTTGCAGATTCGAACAACATTGGAGACTGCTTTAAAAGCCGGGAATTTTCACGTTTCACAGAATATCAGGATGGTGTAGGATGTGTAGTGATGTGTAGGTGAGATGAGGAGACATTCTGCAGATTTTCGCCTTCAAAAAACCTTCTCGAAGGTTTTCGCATTTGGTTGCAAGAGGATCCACAAAATATTATGAGGGGTAGTATATTAATCGTCCTTTTGTCCAATCAGGAGCGTTATATTTTTCATAATAAGTTTTTTCACACGATTCAAGAACAAAGAACAATTTTCTATAATCTTGCTTTATTTACACCCCCGCCCCCTTAAGTTTCAAATAGAAAAATGGTATTTTTGACCTTTCGGTTGAAATCCATAATCATAAAGTAATATCATGAGATTAAAATATAAAGAAAACTTTTTGTTTTGTAGAGCAGTACTAATGTAGCGAACTAATTTTCAGTTTTTTAGACAGTGAACCATAATCTACTTAAAAATGTACTTTCAGTAGAATAACAAATAAATCGAAGTGGTTGTGTTTTGGGTTGAAAGAATCTGCCATAGAATTGTGTTTAACATGATGTTAATATTTATTGTAATTATATATTTCGACCACTATCAGTAGTAAAACGAACTTTGGTCCAAAACATATTGCATATGTTTTAGAAACTTTCTAGAATACACATTTTTGTTGTTTTCAAATTTTGTGCACAACTGTTTAGTACTGTTAACTAGCACGAAGGTTGATACAATATATGTCTTTTATGGATATATTTTGTTTACATAATCTTTCTAAGATGCCATATTATTATTTACTTCCGGAATATCCAAAAAGCGCGTACTTTGAACTGGTTGCACCTGGAAAAATCATTCTTTTAACCGATGGCGCCAAAGTGCATGGCGGAGAAATTTCCTGATATAGCATAGATCCACTGTTAGAAGTAGTAATATTTCCCGCATATACTACAAGCGTTATTCAACCAGCCGATCAAGGTGCCATTAAAGTTCTCAAAGATTAGTATTCTAAAGCTTCAGATAGACTGATTCACGCCGACAAACTTTGCAAGTTCGAAGACAGAAGCGGAAAGATTCTCAATAATTAATAATATCCGACGCTGGGCAATCACTGAAACAGATCACCGTTTATGAGCGATTGAAAATTATGCATGACGCTAAGGATGATATGCAAGATACAGGAAACCCTATTGAACGCTCTTGACAGATATGTTCAATTTGTAACTGAAGCAGATTGAATAAACGAGAACTTACTGAAATAACTATAAAAATTCATTTTGGGACCACAAGTAAGGAACACATTGAAGTTTTGCGTCGAATAAAAAACGCTGTCAAAACAACAATTGTCCTAGATAATGGAACGAGGTCTATAAGGAGAACAATTTCGGCTCAAAGTTACGTCTGGCAACACTCTAAGATCTTAAAAAAAAAAAAATGAATGGAAGATCAGGCTTTGCAAAAGACATCGATGCTGGACGTTATCTTGAAAGTATGGATTTAGTCATCTCGTGACATTTCTTTCCCGTTCGAATATAATTAAGGTACTTTCGCATGTTTAGTTCTTGAACTCCAACAGTTACTTTTTTAGAGCATTTACTACAACATTTATCCGGTATCTTCTCTCGCATTCAGACGTTGGTTTTAGTAAAAGACTTTTCAATTTGTCCTTAGCAAACAGTTGTCAAATTTTAGAACAGAATTGATTTTAGGACGAAATGGCATTTTTGGAGAACATAGATTACAGGACAGAATGGAATATCAGGACTGAATGAATTTGGACAGAATGAAGAACGGGTCAGGGAATGGTTTTTGAATTATCAGTATAAATTAATCAAATCTGTATGTATAGCCGGAGGCTATCGTTCATTTTGGTTAATACTAATACTTCTTCCATACGCAAAGTACTTTTTTCGACGACTTAAAGCTGTGCGCTTTATCGTCATTTTTTAATTTCAGATAACTTAAAGTTCAGTACTTTTCATATCATTTATTTTATTTGAAAAAATAATGTATCAAAACGACATTTCTAAATTTGTCTTTTGTTCGAAACATTTCAAATCGACAAAAACATAATCAAAGAATAATAAAAATATTCAGAGTTCTTATTTTGGGTGACTCTTACGTAAAAACTTGGACGAAAAATGAAGCATGGAAGGCCACAGCAAGAGATTACTGTGTTCTAGGTGTGAGCGGTGCTCAAGCTTCAAATATGCCCACGGAAATTTCGAAGGCAAAATTGGAATATCCAGTTTCACGTTTCATTAATGAAATCGGTAAATTTTTCAGTTTGTTTTTTAGTTGTTGAGGTGCTGTTCATCTATTAAAAATTGTTATCAAAATTATCCGAATATTTGCCAATTAACTATTTTGATTAAAAAATATCTAAAAAAGTGCTTCTTCGAATTATTAGTTGGTTTTTCGAGACATAAAAATTTTCACAAACAGGCCTTATAGGTAGCGCACGGTGGTCCATTTTGGTATAGGTGGCTTAATTCATACATTAACGAAAAGTGTTGAAAAAATAGGCCAATCAGAAGCCTGGAAAAAAAAAAAANNNAAATTTCAGCCAATTTGATCAAAGTTAAAGGGCCATTTACGATTCTGACTGAAGTGGACCACCGTGTAGCATGTCCACCATTAATTTCGACTTGTAGAAATACTGGGTGGATTGTTCTGAAACTTCTTGGGGGTGAATAATATATGTCAAAATGGAAAATAAAATTCTGAAAAAATTTCGTCGTCACCTAAAATCGATTGGTTGACACGCTACTTATAGGGCGTAATCGAGCCTCTTCTTCGAATGGTTCTAAAAGTTATCGACAAAGTTTTTTCGAAAATTTTGATAAAAAATTACAGTCGTTTTTCAATTGTTTTCCTGATTGGCACTTTCAGTTATAATTTGTGGAACCAACGACACGGGATTTCCAAAAGACGATCTCTCTGATGATGCAATTCTTGAATCATTCAAGTATCATTTGCCGGCTCTTATCCAGGAACTACGATTGTTGAATCTAGATTGAAAAAAGATCGCAATCCCACAAATCCCGGTCAATCATCGCGCTTCGACTGAATTGGTTCGCCAAGTCAATACTTGGTTATTCGATTTTTGCAAAAAGCTAAAATTCGAATTTATAAAATATAATACTGCTCTAGGCAGGGATGACCTTCATCAATCAGATGACGGCAAAATAAGCTTTATGGCTGAAATTGAGCGATTAAGAACCGCCGCAAATTGGGATAGTGAAAATATAACCCAAACGGCGACCGTGATTTCAAGCAACGATTTGAAAACATGGATCGTCGTTATGGGCGTGTTTTTCACCCTGATATAATTTCAAGCAAAATTAATGCATTTTCTCAGTTTTTGTAAATTTCTTAAAAAAATCATATTTCTACCTGTCCGTTTAAAGTCCTATTACTGTAGTTTTTTTTCATCTTTTGCATTTAACTTCACTTCAATTACCTGCCTAAAATTCAAACATTGCCATATTTTTGACGGAATATATTATGTAAAAAATACCGATCATTTTATTTTAGACTGTCGTTAGTTATTTTAAAGATTTAAATGAATTTGGACTTCTTCAAAAACCATGTAAAGTTTCATGTCGTTCAAAAGAATACTCAATACAATGTCGGAAAATTTGGAAAAAACAGTTTTTTGTAATAATATCTAAGGACAAAGTGCTAAGGACAATTTGGGAAAATTTCCAAAAAAGACCGTTTTTGGGCAAAATATCTAAGGACAGGTGCTAAGGACAATTGGAAAATTTCCAAAAAAAGCCGTTTTTTGGGCAAAATATCTAAGGAACAGGGTGCTAAGGACAATTTGGGAAAATCCAAAAAAAGGCCGTTTTTGGGCAAATATCTAAAGACAGGGTGCTAAGGACAATTTGGGAAAATTTCTATAGAAATGACCTCTTTTTACGTTTTTTCAAAAAGTGAAGAGCAAAAAAAAAAAAAAAAAAAAAAGGTCTTCACTTTTTTTGGGAAAAAATTATCGCTTTTTTAAAAATATGACCAAAAAAGCTTAGGACAGATTGCTAAGGACAATTTGGGAAAATTAGCTTAGGACATTTGGGAAAATTTTGCAGGACAATTTGGGAAAATCTCACGCTGTTCCTTATAGACAGAAATCACAGTATTTTTTTACGGTATACAATTAATTTTTAAAAAATTAATATACTCAGAAGTTCCTCATTGAATATGTATATTATAAAAAAATCGATGGAAATCTGATTTCTGTGGTGTTCGTCTATAACGACACCCTATATAAGAAAAATTTGGCCAAAATCTACGCTTTTATTATGGCAACGCACTAAAACCCAAGGACAATATGGCAAAAAATCAGCTGTCCTTATAGCCGCAAATCATATTATAGAAAAAACTCGACAAAACTCCTATATTTTTTCCATTTAAATGTAATCGAAAATTTAGCTCGGGAAGTAGACAGTGGAAAAAAACCCGTGAAATTTGAGCGAAAAAGCAAAAAACCTGTTCGTGGAGACCATTTTAAAACAAGGTTTCGAAAAACTTTTGACGTTTTGATGGATGAAGAAGAACAGAGATTATCGATGGCAAAATCTGAAATAATATCATATAGAACGTACGTTTTATCATATTTAGAGTGTGAGAATCAGGACATTCGAATTTAGAGGGCAAATTTTTTCGTGTATTCATTGGCTTTATAAATTGATCACGGGACCGAAAATCAGCGATCTAAATTCGTCATGTTTGCAGTTAATAGCGCTATTTGATGATTGTAATGTTTTCTTAAAAATTCTATCAATTTTTATTTGAATAATTTGAAAGAACTCGATATTTTTTTTGGAAAAATTTTCATTCACAATATAAAAATTACAAAAATTTATTTGTTTTTTGTAGAAAATTTAAGAACAAAAAGTACATTTAAAAAAACTAAGATTTGATAAAATTTTAACTCAAAACTCTCCCAAATTTGATTATTTCTTGTAATCTCCTGTAGTTCAGATAATGTAACATGATTTCTTAACATTTATTTCAACTTAATTTTGAAATTTCAGAATTGCTGCCCCAAAAGCTATTCGTCCTCCTCGAAAACTATGTCATGTTTGTGGCGACTGGGGAAAATATAAATGTGTTGTTTGTGGCGCAAATTACTGTAAAATTCGCTGCAAGATGACTCATGAGGAAACTAGATGTATTAAATGGAACATCTAATCATTTGGTTCACATGTACAAAAATATTTTACTGCCAATTTCAAAAACAGATGATCGTAATTTAATACAATATTCTGTCTCCTGAAAAATGTTTTTTGGGAATAATTTAGACATGATATTTTCCATAATTTTATGAATTTTAGATTAAAAAAACTTTCAAAAAATCATATATTAGTAATATAATATTACTGAATACAATGCAACGTGACTTTCGAAGTCAAACAAATTATGACCCAAACAAAATTAGAGAGGTAAATTTTTAACAGCTCAATCTTGAAAATAGTTGAAATTATTCATTTCGGATCCGGCTTCACTACACAATGATAATCTTTAATATAATGTAATAGATTTTTGGTATCTAGGTGTTTTAAGGGGGTTCTATAGGCAGCCCATATATTTTGTTCTGGATATTCTATTGACTACATTTTACGATTTTTGATCTCCACGTAGCTCGTTTAATTGGAGGTTGTATATTTCGCCAACCACTATGGCAACGCAGCTGCCATAAATCATCTCATCGGAAAGGGTTGCTTCTCAACAAGGCAAATCTGGCACTATGCCTGCCGTAGGTTTAAAATTTTAAGGGGGGGTCCGGTTGCCAGATTTTTCGGTTTCTGAAATTTTTTTGCGAAAATTTTTTTTTTGTTATTTTATACTGCATCAAAACGCCAGAAAAAAAAATTTCTAATTCACTAAAATAATTATTTTTGAACTTGAAAAATTTTCAATAATTTTTTTTTTCTGAAATTTGTTTTTGTTAAATTAAATTGCATTTTTTTACAAACTAACTTTTACAATCTAGAAAATGCTTTTTAATTTACATTGAAAATTCTCTTAACCCTTGGACGTTCAAAACCTCATTTGAGGTTTTGAAAAGTTTAAAACGTCTCAAAAAGGGNGAATTAGCGCTCTAAAAATAAAATTAGCAAAATCCTAAATAGAGTTTGCTCCAAGAAGTTCAAAAATCTAACTTAAAATTATTTTGGATGATCCGTTCAAAAGTTATTTTTTTTTACTTTTTTGGCCAATTTCTCCAAAAAAAACTTTGATCGATAATCCTTTAAGTGCATGCAAAAAAAGTTTGCCATGTATCATGTGAGAAATACGACTTTCTGTGACTAAAATAGCAGAAAACTGTTTTTTTCGCCATCGTTGGTAGATTTTTAGTGAGAAAATCTAATAAAATGCAAAGATTTTTTTTCCGCTTTTGAATTTCACAGGTTATGAGCAAGTTTGAAAGATTTCTTAAATAGGACGAAAAAAAATACGGATTTAAAAAAAAATGTTTGCTCCTGGTTAACCTCATTAACCGGTCGGTTCAACATGCTATCATAAAAATGTTAATTAAAAGGTCTTTTAGAGATTACGATCTTACCTTTCAGAATTTTTTAGTTACTTCCGATGTCTATGCCGAGAGTTATCAGCTATTCAAAAGGTCCATTTTGCCTATAGAACCCCCTTAACAGTCCATATCTTTTGAACTAGAAATGATATCGACCTGATTTTAAGATTTTTGAACTTAACATAGCTTGTTTAGCTATAAAAACACAAAATTCGTGAAAAAATTTCCCAAAAAAATTTGAATTTTTTCTGAGTGTCGAAAAAAATAAAATATTTTATGGTCCAGCACTCAAACAATCATAAATTTTGGCCATAGTTCAAATACCATTTCGGTGAAAATTTTATTCCTTAATGGTAATGTGGGGGAACGATAATTTGGCTCTTTTTTACACATGTTTCAAGCAAAGTTTCTGAGAAACCTGGCTTCAGAAATAATTATTTTTTCTTCAAATACGTAGTACAATCTCTTAAGGAAGTTGCCAGTACATTCAGTTATCAGGACTCTGATACCTTCATACCTATTCGCTCAGAAAATGGTTGTTTAGTAGGCGTCTCTAAAAGTCTGAACAAGACCTACTCCTCAATTTCTCATCATTTTTACTTGTATTTGCATTTAAATTCCAAATAATAATGCGATCTCCGAGCGAGTAGAAAAATTTTTTAAAATTTGCCCAGTGGTCAAAACACGCCTATTGGGAGCTCACGAAAAGCCTACTCGCTCCTTGAAATATATGGAAAATTTTCAATTTGATACATCAACTTCACCGCCAAGCCTGGATTAAGTCCCGAACGGTAGCCTTTTTTCAATTTTTCTCTCAAAGTTCAGGAACGACTTGTGAATTTCTAGTTTTTGGTGAAATTCTGAAACTAAAATTTTCTTTAAACCAATTTTTCTTGAAAAAAATTCAAAATTCAGAAAAATCCTGGAGTGAGAACCGCAGTGATTCTCTACAAATAGGGCAATCAAAAAAGTTATCTGAGAAATCTCAATTATGTCCCCTTAATTTAACTTTAATTCAACTCCGAAAAACGACTTATTTGTGAAAAATTCAAAACCAAAACAATCTTATAAGTGAAAAAACTTGGCAGAAATTCTCTAAATAGGGTATCAAAAAGTATATACTTGAAGCTAAGATATCGTCGCCCACCCCTTTAAGGCAGTAACCGACGCATTTAGTGATTTTCAAACGTCTGTCAGGAGCTGAATAAAATTCCAGTGATTTTTCTCGTTGTGCACTTACGTAATATTGTCTGAATATTAAAAGTAACGGAAGTTTTTTGATTAATCGTACGGTGTTATACCGGGTCCAAAAATTCAATTTTGGCCGTTTTTCATAGAATATGATTTCGAGGTGATATCAGAATTTTTCACTTTTTGTTGTAGTATGCTAAATTCGAAATCCTGGAACAAATAAGGCAAATTTGAATTTGTCTTATTCTTTTTTTCAATAAAAAACGTCTCAAAATGTGTGTTTTGAAGATACTTTGTTTTTTTGGATTATTTCGCCAATTTTGCTCAAACGTTAGTTAAAACACTTTAGGAATCGTTTTTGCCGGAATAAATGAAGTGGGTTTTCGAATATTTTTTCGTGGTACTTAATGCGACGCGCGTCAAAGTTTGGGTACCTTAAAAACTGAAATAAATTTTTTCAAAATTTTTTATTTCGAAAATAAAAATTTATCAATTCTACATTCCAGATTGAATTCACAGGCAAAATGTGCAAGCAAATTAAATTCAACGGATTAATCTTTAAAAGATACAGTAAAGTGAATGAAATGATACTGAGTAAAATACGAAATTTATGAATTTTTTTTCATATCGAAATTTTTTTTTTTCAATTTTTTGGAATGAAATCGATATCAAAAATGAGAATGCAGCAAAAATTAACTTTTTCTCATGTCTAGAGATTCCGAGATATAGCGTCCGTCGGTTACTCCCTTAAGAATCGTTTGGTACCATTAAAAATATCATCCGATGACATGAATGTCAAAAATAAATTTTCAAATCCTGGGAGTTAAAAAATGATATCGTAGATTCGGGAACAGTCCTTTTTTTTCTTAATTATCTGTGATACATGCTAAAATACTTTTGTATGTCACATGTACAAAAATACGATTTCCGTGGCCAAAATAGCAAAAAATGGTCCTTTTCGGCATATTCAAGACATTTCTCGAATCAAAATAAAAAAACGAGAACAGTCATTTTTTTTTCTATTTCACAACTTAGGTGTGAGTTTTGATATTTTCTGAAATAGGACGAAAAAAATACGACTTTTAAGAAAAAATTATTACTCCAGGTTAACCTCATCAACCAGTTGGTTCAACATGCGATCACAAAAATTTGCAGCGTAAGTTGTTCTGGAGATTATGAACTATCATTCCAGAAATTTCGGCTAAGTCGACTTTTTAATCACGGTATTAGCACCTTCATGCAATTTCTCTAGACTCGGGGTATGAAAAAGCAAAATCAGTTTCATCCTCTAGCGCCCCACGTGTACACAAATGACCCATGTTTGCTAATTATGTAATAAGAAAATTGAAGAGTCAAAATTTTATGGTTGTGTTTTCGAAGCGATTGCAATTTGACTTTCGTTCAAAATTATATAGGTCGCTTTTTCGCCTGAACTCAATTGGAAGCTATCTATTCTGATAAAACCAGACTAGATAGCGACAAACTTTTTTTTGTGCATCTGAATCTTGAACGAATTTGTTGGTAGAAATGTTGCTGTTTAGGGTGATAACCGGTTTATCGATAATTCGCAAAAAACGGTTATTTCGGTACTTTTAAGCAATTTACATGACTCCTGACGACCGAAATCAAACTGGGTTGAGTCAAAAAATCGACCTTAAGGGGGATATCTACTGTATTTTACAGGTTATAAAAAATCTGTAACATTATATTCAAGATTATCATTTTGTAGTGAAATTCGAAATAAATGAAATAGGACATATTCTGTGAGATTAAAATCACTCAAATTTACCATTTTGACGGATTTCCTTATATTTTCTATTTTTAGCCTTATTTTTCTCTATCTTACAAAACAATCGTTTTTTAAGTTACATTTTAACGTTTGTTTCTTTGTTAAAAGTTAATTCAGCCGCGGCAAGTTGGCTCATGTCTATGGAAACCTTTGGGAATCCGAACTGAAGAGGATGATAGTAAAATTGACCACCAAACAAATATGATGAATCAGTGGCTCAAACAAGAAAATATTGTTATGATGGCTACTGAAGATAAAGCTACTTTGCCGCAAAATGAACAAACTGAAGAACGTGATAGAAATTCAAGTTCTGAAGGGTATGTATAGGGACTGCCCCTAAATCAGATTTTAAATTAAATTTACCAAATAAAACCTTTCAGGCCCAGATTTTTTAAAAACTGGATACATTTGTTTTTTCCATATCCAAATTTCAGGATTTTGGAAATAGAATATCCGAAAAACCGAAAGTCGTAAAAAGTTTTTTGACTTATTTTTTTAAATCTGCCTTCAATTAGAATTTCAGAAAGTAATTCAAAAAATCTAGTTAGACTCCCGGATATCCGATTGGCAAAATTCCGAAATTAGGCTAAGGGGAACATTCTAGAATGCATTAATACAACATACACATTTCAAAAAATCGTATTTATGGAAACTTTTCTTTTGGACGAATTTTTTAGCGCAATTTTCGGCGGTTTTAGAATTTTACTTGATTTGTTTCTTTGTTTGTTAGAAATTTAGACGGTTACGGTTGCATGAAAACCGATAAATTCCCCCTTTTTTCATAAAAAAAGACCAATTTTGATACAAAAAAATATAATATTGTCTTAGACAATTTGTCTAGATAGCTAATTTCGTTGTTTGGGTTCTTTTCCGATATTTTTTTTTTTTTTGTAATTTGATACCAATTAAAATTTTACAAGATATACTTTCAAAATTTGAGCGTAGCG
>SCLH01001500.1:27592-89178 GCA_004367855.1 Oikopleura vanhoeffeni | reverse complement strand
AATACCCAAATTTTAGGAGTTTATCGGAATGTTTCTATATTGTGACAATTTAATTGCTTAACAAGTAATATTTAATATCGTTAAAAAATATTTGCAACAATAAAAACTCTTGCAAAATTAATTAAAGATTATTTAAAACTTAATTTTTGTTCACATTTTACGACCGATGTTAGATTTTAAAATTTATGAGTACAAAATTTTATTAATTTGAAGATATAATTGGCCAAAGGAAGATAGTTTCGCCATAAAAAGTGATATTCTTCGGAAAAAGATATATCATCTCATAAATTCAAATATTACCAAAATACATAATTTTAACTTAATTGATTTAGATTCATAATCAAGCTTTAAAACTTGGATTGCAAATGAAACCAAAATCACGTCAACCCACGTCAAAAAACTAAGCTTGATTAAAAGTCAGTTAAAGCAACGAGTTTTCTTGTATAGCCAAATCAGTGGATGCCGAGGGCTACGGTAAATAAAGGTCAAAAAGGCTAAAAACTTTTTTTAATAATGAGAATCGATTTTATTGAGGGAAATAAAATACCGTATATTCCTTTAACACCTTTTTGTTAATCTAGGATGTGCGGGCTGAGGGAGCCAATCCTAACACTTCTAAGACCTTTCCTAGCCACTCATGATGCCGCTTTTCAGCCCGCACATCCTAGATTAACGAAAAGGTGTTAAAGGGATATATAATATATCGATTACGGGGGCTCCTGGTCATTTTTTACTATATTTTTAGCCAAATTTATTATATAATTCGGCTTTTGAAAACAACTCATCCGATTACATTCTTAGATACCTGAAAGTGAGCACAATATCTTGTGAATTATAAAAAAACAAGTGGTCCGAATCCGACCATTGTTTTCCTTTTTTTAGGAAAAAATAATAATTAAACAATTTCAGTAATCTCAGAAATAAATATAAAATAAATTAGTCCGATGGACCAATTTATTTTATTATTTACAAGATATTTGTGCTCAGTTTGAGCAAAATAAAAATGTAATCGGATGAGTTGTTATCAAAAGCCGAATTATATAAAAATTTTGGCTAAAAATCTAGTAAAAAACGACCAGGAGCTCCCGTAATCGATATATCATTTCCCTTTATGACCTTTTGATTAATCTAAGAGATGTGGGNTTGCTCATCATTTATGGTTTTGTCAGCATGTTTGGCTGGCTATAAAACTTGGTTTTAACTTTTATAGTTTCGTCAGAACTTGTGAGTTTCAAGCTAGGATCAGGGTTAATCATTAAAATCGTTTTATTATCATCATTCATCTCACTACCATTGACTAATCCAATAAAATGTCATTTCTTTGGTCAAATTTTAGAATCGTTTTTTTAACTTGCACAGCCATATTTTTAAAACAGTTTCGATGATATTGGGCATTTTCGGCGATATTGGCACATTCAGCGAAATGTGGACGAAACTAAATTATTTTATTTAAAAAATGAAAAGCATTCGAAATGACGTCATATGTGAAATAATTTTTGAACTTTATGAAGATTTTCACAAAATATTATTTATTTCCTATTACAAATAGTTTTTTACAACTATTTTAAAATGACACAATAAAGTCGAAACGTTGATAAAATATTATTTATTTTAAAAGCAAATAAATAATATATATTTGTGCCTCGAAAACAAAATAAAATAAAGTTTCACAATATGTTCGAATCAATTAAATAAGTTTGTAAAATGGTCAGAACCAATGTCTAGATCACGAGAAAAAGTAATTACCTGAAAAAAATACTTAGAAAAAATCCATAATCATGCAAAATTCGGAAATTTTTTTTTTATCGAAATTCATCTTTTTTAAGTTTAATAAGCACAACCGGTAACAAAAATGAGGAATGCAGCTAAAAATCAGCTTTTTCACTTCTGAGTTCTCGAGATACAGCCTCCGTCGGTACCCCTTAAAGTTTAACTTACTTGCGAAACAAATCGTCACGCTAAAAAGAAAAACTAACAAGGACCGATCGTATTTACTAAGCGAATGGTTTCAATAAGTTTATTTCCGGAATTCTCTCACACAGTGGGCGATATGCGTGGCCTCAATATTCGCCGAATTGTCGAAAAAAACCTACGCAATGTGTCACTTGTAGTTATGGAGCTGTTATCTCTATAAAAGACGGTGGCAACTAAAAAATAAATAAATATAAACAACTAACAATCTGCTCCTCTGATTATCTAAATGAGATCTAATAATAAATAATACAGCACCATTAATGTGCCCAATGATATTTAAACAAGTGCCAACACCACACATTACCTCTGTGCGTCGATTAAATTTTATGTTATTTAATGAAATTCACGTATTTTGACTTGAATATATGAGATAATTATATCTTCCATAATACTTATTATCTCTTGTCAACGCTTTTCTACTTTCTCCCTATTCGCGGATATTGCCTTTGTACAGTTAATTTTATTAACTCTACGCATTATGTTTTGATTTAACCTTTTTTTCTCCCTTCGTAAGATAAAAAAAAAATCATACAGTTTCTTTCTAGATCACNATTCATGACGCCCACAAAGTAATTTGTAATGCAAATTTTTAAAATTTGGCACATTAGGAGATATTGGCACATTCGGCGATATTGTCACTAGAAGTATTGAAGCTAAAAATCGTGAAATTGCGTAGGTTTTTTCGACAAATTCGGCGATATTGAGCCAGCAATATCGCATCCCCCCCCCTGTGGAAGATGAAATTTCCGAGAATAATTAATTTGAAAACCTATCGTTAGTAATACGTCGGTCCTTGTATAGTTTTCTATTTAGCGTGACGATTTTGTTCTCGCAAGTAAGTTAACTCGTAGACTCGACTAAAATAAAAATGTTCTAGACTTTAAGTTAAATAATAAAGAAAAAACGGAAAATGGTCACTACTTGCCGGAAATAGAGTCTACGAGTTAAACTTAAGGGGTATCCGACGGAGGCTGTATCTCGAGACTCAGAAGTGATAGAAAGCTGATTTTAGCTGCATTATCATTTTTGTTACCGGTTTGCTTATTAAAACTTAAAAAAATGAATTTCGATAAAAAAAAATTTCCGAATTTTGCATGATTATGGAATTTTTTCTAAGTATTTTTTTAAGTTAATTAACTTTTTCTCGTGATCTAGACATTGGATCTGACCAATTTTACAACTAATTTTTATTGTGCAACTTACTGACAAAAATGTATTAAAAATTATCATTTTTACTCTAAAAAAGTTTCGGAATTTTTCTTTAAAATCGTATTTTTGACGAATTTGAGGGTTAATAAACTTTGAATGCATCTAAAAGCCTAATTATGATAATAATTGCAAAAACTCGACGCACCTCCCCGCTTTGTACACCCATTTATTTTGGAAATTTCTTTAAATATCATGAAATATGGAAATCAGGCCACTAGGGTGGCCAAGGCTTTTTTCAGGTCGCTGTAACTCGGTCGGAATAGTAGCGATTTCCTTTAAATTTTGACACAATACTCATTAGATCATGGATAACAGATTTGAAATCTCAAAATTTGGAGCACTTTCAATCTTCGACCTTTTAAGAACTCTTAAGAGGTCGAAAAAAAAAGTTCTATCATATTGAAATACTTTCATTTAGAATAACTTTTTTTCGCGATTTGATTTTTTTGTATTCTGAAATGATAACATATCTAGAATTATTTTCCGTTTTTATGCAAGTCCGAAACGATATTTTTTGGAAATTTTCTAGAATATTGGTCAAAAGTTTCCAATTTTATTTTGGTCTGAATCTCCGTGAAAATTGATCACTAATGTGTTATTTTGTTTTTGATCATCTGTCATTATTCAGGCATTTCAGTTAGCAAGCGATTTCAATGTTCTAGAAAAAAATATCCAGAAATAATTTGGTGTTTTTTTTAAATGCAAACGATTTCCGAGGTGCTGGATGGTCAGGTGCAATTGAAAAAATACCGAATTTGCGACCGTAGTCGAAAATAACTACTGCACCCACGATCCCCTTAAGAGAGTGGGTGTCGCAAATTTGAGCCNTTGTTAACTCAAAATGAAATTTACCTTAAAACCAGAGAAAATTTTGATCATCCAGGAGCTAAATCTACTAGTAGTTGTACCAAAAAATCGAAAAAATTACTTTTTGGACCGGTATACCGTATACCGGCCGGTCCGGTCCATACAAAAAACTTTTAACAACCATTTTTTGAAAATTTTCAAAACAAATATCTCCCAGAATCCGAAGTTTGAACTCGAAACGAGTTGCGGTTAAGTCAGACGTTGAAAATCAGTAAAACGTCGCGATACCCCCTTTAATGACTACCCAAATTATAAGATGCGGATAGCTCGTTTTTTGTGTTATTATTAGACCTGTTTTTTGACCGGCCATTATAGCCGGGCCAATATCCCTTTATCAGTTGGGTGCGACTCTCCTTAGGTTGATTTACTATGTGCTACGCATTGAACCAAACAGGTGATAAGGGTATCTTTATCCCGGTATGCAGTAACAAGTTTTCTATGAATACTGCTCGCTGAATAATATATCATAAATACAATTTCAATTAAAAACAAGCGACAATTCAAATTGAACTACTCAGCTTTATTATTAATTGTATAAACCGAATAACTTCCGAATAAAATTCTGAGATCAAAGTGAAAATTATAGAGAAGATATTTTATAAAAAATCCTTAATTAAATTAAGGCTTTAACAAAGATTGCTGTGGCAAAGATCGATGTGTTCAGCAATTTAACCTGGTCGGGTTGGGAGGAGTTTCTGGGAAGTTTCCCGAGTCCGATCAAGCGTCCAACAGTTAACTTTTTTGTCAAATCGAAAAATAAATTTTACTGTTGTCGAGTCGGGTAGATCAGCCTTACCGAATATAACCCCAAATCGGCCAACGGCAATAACATGGGGTTTCAATTTTACGGTTAGGGGCGGATGGGGGTTTATTTATTATAATCTTACCTCAAAACGATAACATTTTTATTATAAAAACCCGCTTTTATTGCCTTTCAACCGAATAATCTTAACAATTTGATTAACTACTATAGAAGCAACTTTAAACACCTGTAATCAGCAATTAAGTTTTATTCTAATTTTAACTTCCAATTTTAAAATTACCTTTTACCGGCGTTTGGCCTATTTGTGATTTGTATTATAACGAATTTTCTGTATTATCAAAATTGACAAAAAAATCTCAAAATGTAAACAATTTTTAAAAAGTAGCATCAATGCAAAAAATATTCATAAATTTGAAATATCAATAGAATAATGATAAAATAATTAATTTTATAGTATAATTTTACTAATTCAAATCATTTTTTTAATCATTTCTTCGGAAGCTTGACTACTTTTTGTTGCGAGCCGAAGCGATCCGGTTTCCAGGTATAAATTTTTTGAACTTCGACTTGAAAATTCTGATTTCTGGTTCTGCGTCTTCAAAATAACTTTTTTGTGCACTGAGTTTCTGACTTTAACATTTTCATCGAACAAACTTATTCTCTTGATTGATTTTTTCTGGGCTATGCTGCATAGCCTATCTGTAATAAAAATTATAATTTTTCAACGGAAAACGCTCAAAGGTTTGTTTTGGTGTTACAAATTTTTTAAAAAAAATTAGTCCCCTTGAGGCACAACACTCAATAAGACAAATTAGCGTCCTAAAGTGAATTAAAGGGCTGTTGGTCAAAATGACGCTGAGAGTTAGGAATATGCCAACAGGTTGCATTACGCGCCATCACATAAATGACAAACAGGACCAGCTTCAATTCAAAAACTTTTAAGGGAGTGCCACGGTCAATAATATATATACTAAGATTATAAGTTTATTTCACGCTTAGTATCTTTTAGCTGAGCCGATATATATATTTGCCGACTCATTATAATCTTTTTTTTATCTATGATTCGGTTTGAATTCAAATTTTTATATTGCGATATGCCGGACTTATGGCATCCCTTTAAACTGACCAAAGGTGACCGAATCGTCAATCTTGTCGAAAGATTATAAAATTCTGACATTCACGGCCGTGAATCACGGCTCAATTTATTCTTTGCATTATGCAATAATTGCGACTTGGCTAGGCAAAATTTTTGCTTCAAAATTTGCAACGCCCAATATATTAACTTGTGTACTGTGCATTTCTAAACAATTCTGTACACAGAAAAGTTCGGCACTTAGAAAAACCACATGCCACGAATTCATTCAACTCATATTCAAGTCCAATAATGTAACATTGTTTTTCCCACTGTCGTGTTTCGTCTAAGAGGACAGAAAAATTGTGTCGTTTTGTCCCCCTGAAAACGTGTCGTTTTTGTCCATTTAAAATTTCTTTACTAAAAGTGCTCTAAAAATTAAAAACTGCAAACCAAATGTGCAGATTTTTAGCCAGATTTTTCGAAATTTTTTGGGATTTTCTTAACGCCCGTTCTGGTCTCCAAAATTTTGTGTCGTTTTGTCCTCTTAGGACGCACACTACAGTAGTTTTGATTAATTATCATCTTCAGACCTAAACACAAAATAAGCTCAAACATATGAGTAAACTTTCGGTTTATATTAAATTCCAAACAATTCATTGTAAGATTAAATAACGAGTTTATAGAATTTGAACCAGTTTTGAAACATCCCAAACTTTGCTAAGAAAGCTATATCCTTTAAACACTTTTGGCATGATTTGAGAGATGTGGGTTGAGGGAGCCAATCCTACACTCCTAAGACCCTTCTCTAGCCACTCATGAGGCCGCTTTCTCTTCTTTTCAGCCCACACTTTCTCAAATCATCCAAAGGTGTTAAAGGGATAGTTGTTCATAGAAATTGCTTATTTAGAACAGTAGTGTAGTTTTATTTGAATACAGTCATCGCTCCCTCACTTCGGCGGTGGTTCGGATTTCATCTCATAAACTGTTTTATCTGTTTTCTTGAACAAGATATTGCGGTATTTTTTAGCGTTTATTTTATATGCTAGTTTAACAATGAGTTATCAATGATATTTTTATCAACGCTCGGTTTTTTGAAATATAATCTATTGCCATATCATATCCTATTACGGGAAGGTAGATCAAAATTGCCTAGGTAAAAATACAAACCAATTGTGTGTTTTCAATTCAGGGATTTGATTTGGTTGGTTGGCCGCGTCTCACTCTCGTTTGTATTTGGTTTGTATTTTACCTTGTAATTTTTACCTTGTAATTGGTTTGTATTTTTACCTAGGCATTTTTGATCTACTTCCTCGTTATAGGATATGCTACATATGATATTGTATATTCCATATGTAGAAGTCAAAAATGTGATAATCAAAACAATTTCAAACGCCAAATAGAACGTTTCACGCCAATAATAATTGGTAGCAATTTTTGAAACCAATTAAAAAAGCTTTTTTTCGAGTTTTTTCTGCAATTCTTAGGGTGCGCAGTGGAAATCCATACATACTAAACTAAAAACTTTGAATGAAAATCGCACCGAATTCTTTTTCTGGGGCCTTTCAAAATAAAATTCCATAAGTTCAAAAAACACTTTTTTTAGTTTACCCGTTAGGAACACATTGACCGCCCCCAAAAAAGTGTACCAGTTAGGGCGCGGTATACAAGTTAGAGGTTTAGCGTTGAGGAGCGATGACTGTAGAAAAAAACCAACAAAAGATATTTAAAACCATAATAAGTCGAGGAAATTTATAATACATGTAGATATAAAAAACATTTATGAACAAATTCAAAATCTGGAGCCTGTGCCAGTGAGGCATTGTTCAGTTAGGAAGCGAGAGCTTTTAAACTCATAAATATTTATGCTCATTTCGTTGACTGATTCTGAAATTCAGGTTGTTGATTAGCTACAATTATATTAGTCACATCACTTCTACTGTATTTAATTGACACAGAAGGTTTTAATCAAAATTGCGTCAATCAGGTTTCAAAATAATTGACAGCCAAAAACAATGAATTTTTGAATATTTTAAATCTTTTGTTATATAATAGTCGCGTAATCATAATTATGAAAGCAAAGTGCGCTTCAAAATGGTTACTTTTAAAAAGGCAATGATCTAATAAAACTTCGGAGATTTAAATTTCAGATTAATTCACGAGAACGATACTGAATAAAACCGGCGGATTTGGAAAAAAAAGACTCAGAAAAACCGGCGAAAATATTTACACGCGAATTTCAAAGATGAAGGTTTGTATTAATCTATTATTCAATGTTTAGACTTTGCCGGATTGTAATCTCATATATTGAAAACTGTGCCACTTTTCGAAATTTATATACATCATATTTGAATTAATTTTGTATCTAAAAATAGTTTAATGATATAAATTCGGATCAGTCGACCATTCAATAATCCAGGTCGAGGATTTGAGATAAGTTTTATGCACAGTTCTTGCTAAGGTGATCTTTTTGAGAAAAATTTTATTTTCGATTTTACGCGAAAATAAAGTTAACCTTGTTGGCTTGAGCTACATTTTTGCAAGGTGAGGAAAAGACACTCTAATCACAATTTATTGTAATGGTTATATTTGTACATTTTAGTTTTTTATTATATTTTTCTGTCATATATAGTTTTTATTCGACGTTTTGGCTAAACCGCCATTATTAGTGTAAGAGATTTGAATGAACAGGAATCGAAGGTTGATTTTTGCCACCAGAAGGACTTAATACTCATGATTCTCTAGTTTTTGCAAAATATGGAGCTTAATAATTTTTTTAAATTGTAATTTCGCTAATTATTGAAATCCGATTTTCCTGTTTAAAAAATTCAACTTTTCGATTCTTATTCATCCAAATCTCTTTACACTAATAATGGCTGTTTATCTGAAACGTCGAATAAAACTGACTTTGTAGACAAAATAATAAATATTTTAATGTCTCGAAAAACTGAATACATTTCATTTTTTCTGTAAAAATGATCAAAAGTAAACTTAGGGGGTATGGTCGTGGAATTGAATTTGAGGAGTAAAATTGACTTACGTCAAGATGATATTTTTTGACGTTTCAGGTATTTTTGGAGCATTCTGTAATGTCCCTAAGCCATAAAACCAACGACCATTATCCCTTAAATAAATTCTAGGGATAATTGTTTGGGATAAAGTAAAACGTAGAATCTAATGAGAGATATTTCAAAGTTGATTCAAGGTATGAAATAACATGACATTATTATTCATATTTGAAATTAAATAAAGCTGAACAGTTGATTAATACGATTTAATTCAATATCCAATAAAACCCGACTTCATAATATTATTTTTCTAGAAACTGTGGCAATATATTTGTGGCATATGCGGCAGCGAAAGAAACTTGTGATGCAAATAGATATGTGCGAATTCTTAATCTGGAACGTGGTCAAAAGCTTAAAAACAATTTCCTTTATATGCGTGGGTATTTTTTATATTTTATTTATAGACGGTCACGTGATTTTTTTTTTCGACTACACGGTAAAGTTAACCGTAATCAAAAAAAGTCTTATTTTTTGTCAGTAGATTAGACTTATGTGTGTTAATGTAGAGATTCAAGATTTCTTTGTTGCGAAACTTAGTAATTAGTATTATTCCTCAAAATAAACGCACAAACACAAATTGACGAAAAATTAGATCGTTTACTTGATTGGCAATTTGGTTATTTTCCTCAAGAAAATGAAATAATTTGTATGTAGACTCCCGCCAGTTTTAAGAGTGTTCGCTAAAGACTGTTACAGCTTTATCACGAATTCATTAATAATTTACAAAAATAATAGTTATAAAAAAATCGTGAAACAAATTGCTTGTTAGCACCCATAACTCTTAAAGGGATCAGTTGTGTTTTTTTTGAATGTCGGCCAAATAGGCTGTCAATCGACGAAAAAAGTGGCGCGAAATTGTCAATTTTGAAAATAAAAATGATAATCGCACAATAATGGCACCAAATGATTCTTAGGGTTTAATTTGCTGGGAACAGATATATCAAACAACTATTGACCTGATTTTGAACAAAACAGTGCTAAAGATCAACACATAATTTTGATATACAAATTTAAATGTTTTCTTTAAATTCGCTGTGTTCAAAATCAGACCACAGTTGCTAAAATCGGTTCTAGCGAATCATACTCAAGGAATCCAAAAATCTCGAGCATTTAAGTTGCATTTTATTGTCTGATTTTCAGTTTTATTTTCATAATTAATCAATTTTGCGCACTTTTTTGTCGATTGACAGCCTATTAGGCCGAATACCAAAAAAACCCTACCGATGCACATCTTCGGGACACTCTTGAGGCTCATATGGAGTCACGAAATAAGGATAGGTATTGCATTCGTTCTTCTCAGAATGTCTAATTTAATCCGGTTAAGCCTTGCAAATCAAAAACTCACCAAAACCACTCCTTAATGATAAAAGTCCGAAAAGCTCTAAAAGCTAGGAAAATCCTGTAAATAACACATGGAAAATGAAACAAACAGAAAAAAAACAGTATTTTTCAATAATAACTGAAATAAGTAAATTATTCCAAACTTTCCTGAATCAGAGAAAACGTAAAATGTTGACAATATTTTAACCCAACCTAAAGTGCGGTGCCCTCAAATGGCATTGCGAATAATTCTGCTGCAAATGGGTGGTTAGATATGTCCAAAACATCTTGTTAACTAAGAATTGGAAAACTCAGAGACTGCTGTTATGTGACGCAGGATCGGGATGTGATCGGGACAACTTTGGTTTCAGATGCTGATGACGTCTTCAACGAATGGGACACTGGCTTAATAACGGATATAAACTAGCCAGAAAACAATTTTTCCCGAATTTTATTATAAGCTTAAAGAAATCAATTTTTAAAAGTTTTTGAGTTTATTTTGTTTTTCTAACTTGAACAGTGGCAAATAAAATGTCAGCTAAGCTTGAAAAATTAAATCAGATCGGTGGACATCTCGAAAAAAAAAAATTTCAATAATTAGAATAAAATTATTTGTGACTTAATTACGGTTTTCGTTGCTTATCAAAATACAGAGTTTTTAATACTTGCTTGGTTCGAATTGACATTGCGCTAATTGATGTGATTTTTGGCAATTGTGCGTATAATTTTTGCTTCAAGAAAAGGGCTGGCGCCCGAAATTCACAAAATTCTACACACATCCAAAATTTATTTATGTGCAATGTCAATTTGAGGCATTTTCACATAATTTGAAGTTATTTTGGACACAATTTACTTTATTTTGTGCAGTTTTAATGAATTTTTACGAATCATAACTTTTTTGATTGCAAATTAAAAAATTAATGTGCTAATTTTCATGAGATCTTAGATTAAGTCATCTTTTGAAGAACATCAAAACTTTAAAATTTGTCAAATTAATTGCAACTTTGTCACAAAAGTCATCATAAAAGCAATGAAGAATTCTCTTCGTGCGCGGTGCAATGACTTATAAAATACAATTTTGTTTCATCATTTTTATTTCATTAAAAGTTTTTAACTCGACAATGATTGCGATTTCCGATAACCTCGCAAAAAATGGCCTTCCAAATATGTGTGTCGCTAAAGAGTCGATGAAACAGCGCGACAATTTGCACAAAATTAAAGTGGTATTGTCATAATTCTTGGGCGCAAAAAAAATGTTCTTGATATGTCTGGAACTATTTGTTCTGATGATTACTGGAGAACAGAAGACTGCTGCTATGCAAATGATAACGGAGCTGGATGCAACAGACAAAACTTGATAGCGGCAAGATAACTTCAATCTACTATTTTTTTGAGTCATTATTCCACCCTATACGCCGCACTCTGCTGTGATAATTTTAGATATTTTATTTCAAAAACACTACTTCTTTCGCTGCAAATTTTTGAGGAAATTAAGGAACACAAGGCTTTTAGAATTCTATTTGATTAGCCTGTTTGTGAACTAGCCTTCAGCTTGGCAAAAATAAATGTCCTTTTTTTTTTAATGAATTTACTTCTTGAGACAGCACATTAACGATACATCTTATCAAACGGAAAAAAGCTTTCTACTAGGTTTTTTATTTCGAAATAATCCTAAATTTAAACATAACCCTTCAGAATTAGTAGGTCTAACTCAAGGTGAGCCATTTTACAGGCAATAAACCACCGTTTTTAGACAATTGTTCTTCATAAAATCTATGTCCTACTAGGTAAAATTACAAAATTCGCTCAAATTTTTACAAAAAGTAGGTCTTAATGACATAATATCTGAAAAAAATGTAGGGACCACCATACCATATAGTCTATACCTAAATTACAAACCAGAAATGTAAATTATTGTTGACAGTGAAATATTTCAGGACGGCGAGGTCAAATTGCGGATATTTAACCGAACAAAAAATGACATGATTGTACTTCGGCTGATTTCGATTGGTTCCAGAACAAGCACTACCACTGTTGCACCCACAACCGTCACAACCAAACCCAATGTGGATAGTTGGCGAAACTGAAGTTTTTTTGGATGAATTTTCAAATAATAACGAATTTGAAACTAACTGGTTGAAAGCTATGGTATTCATTCTTTTTAAAATATTTTCTAGTATTTTACTTGACTTAAATGATGGTGACATATCTTCAATGGACATTATAAAAAAACTGGTCACGTGACAGGCTAGTTAGTTGTATTATGAGAGATAAAAGTGAGTCACTACTGTCTATTTATCTGTACTATTTTCTGTACTATTTATCTGTACTATTTATCAACATCGCACATCGCTAGCCGGTCACGTGACAAGCTTTTAACTCATTTTTTATGAACAAACTTTTCTCTTACCTTCCAGATTTGATGTCTTTAGAAGATGACGGTCCCCAAGCAAAGTGTGAGCTGCCCAATATAAAGCTGTATCAATCTGTAAATCCACGGACCACTTTAACACGCAAAAATTGAATATTTCTTGGTGCTATCACTAGGTGGATCATTGACTAGGAGGAATGGTTGTGAGGTTTTGTCCAACTAGTCACGTGAAGATCATATTAAAAGCCGATCATGATTTTATTTGTAATTTATGCAATCTTGAAATATCTTTGTTGGGTTTCTACGACTTAAAAAGTGGCGTTTGATAAAAATTCGAACAATTTGTATGTTTTCAAAAATGTGAATACCGATTTAAGATGATGTACCTACCTGTTACAAGTACATGAACTCCAATACTAATTCTGAATAGAGAAAAAAATAATAAGACTTGAAAATGGCGAAGTTGTTATAAAAGCAATAATAAGAAATTATGAGGGTAAAAAATACGACTCTGGAAGATTAGTTTCAAAGGTTAGTGTTAAAAATTTAACTTTACTCAAATACCGAAATATTCAAAATTCAAGGTCGTCTCTTTTGAATAAAAAAGAGGAATTTTAGATTCTGATCAAGCTCAAGCGCAGTATAATAGTTGCTGAAATTGATCCTTTTAACAATAAATAGCTTAGACAGCGCACTCAGGATCTATCTGACAAAGCCAAATTTTAAGAAGATAAAACTGTTTCAGCTTGTAAAAGATATACAAAACCTTTTTATGGTTTCATTCTTAAAACGTTGCCTATCACTGAGTTAACTTATTCAAACAAAATACAAAAAACGCTCCTGGGTTTTATTGTGAATTCAAACTTAATTAAATGTCAAGAAAAATTGTGTCATCCGAAACCGAAACTTCGTTTTTCATCAAGTGGCATGATTTCCTTTATAATATATAATAACATACTAGTATTTTTGGAGTCTAAAAACTCTTGGTGTACATTTCTGAATTCACTATAATTTTGAATAAAATGGCAAAAAAACAAGCAGAAACTTCTGTTTTTTTAAAAATTTTGAACCAAAAACTCGAAATAATGATTTTTTTAAGGTCCCATGAGAAAAACATACTGCGAAATTGAGCTTAAATCATTCCCGAAATATGCTAAAAACACTTTTTTTTTTATTTTGGGAGCTCTTTAAAAAAATTATCTTTAAAATTTTTTGTAATGTTTTTTTTAAAAGCACATTTTCGACGATTTTGGACGCAACTTTAGTTTGACCCTGGTCCGGTAAAGAATTAACGTTCTTGCAAATCTTACACTTTCCAAAAAGTGGGTTTTCCGATTTTTTCTTTCGCAGTTTTTTGACTACTTCGAAATATAAATCGCAAGATCTGAGGTCTGATTTGAAAAGATTACTTTTTCGAGCTCATAAATTTGGATCGTCCTCTTCTATATTTTTTCTTTCATTATTCTTGCAAATAATTTTAATATAAATGAAGAAATTAACTTACATATTATATGTAAATATATTCAAAAAAATTAAACGTTAGTTGATACTCAAAAATAATTGCGTCTTTTAACATTAAAGAACCACTCAAAATTTAGCTGAACTTAAAGCTCTGGAAAGAATATAAACTAGAGGATTGACGTAGCTGATCACCTGGCTTGGTTCCGAAATCAATCAGCTGATCAGCGACAAAAATCTCTTTGAAAAATATCATTCTTTGACGTTTTTTATAGTAAAACTAACTATTTTTTGTTGAGCTTTCGATTTATTACGAATCATTTTCGAAACCAAGGTTTTTAACAGTAAAATTATTTTCGCAAGATTTGCATCTGAGAAGTTGATCAGCGACAAGTACTCTCTTGAAGCAATATCATCTTGACGTTTTTTCTTCGCACTAAATTTAATTGTTAGTATTCATTCCGATATGGTCGTCTGGAAAGTCGTTTGCAAAAACTCCTGAAGGCCGTGGTCTTTGGCCAAGCAATCTGGTATTACGGACCGAGAATATTTATGGAACTTGGCCAGGGAGTTTGGAGAGTAGATATATTTGAGGGCGAGGACAAACAACAGAGATGCAAATCAAATATCATTTTGGCACGTTTCCTTGCTGTTGATGGGCTAATATGTAAATGGTTCCCTCTAGATTCAGGCAGATTGCAAACGATACGCAAGTATGGTATTTTCAGTACTAATGCAAAATTTGATCCAACAGTCGGCGTCAAAGATAATTTCAATTTAATGAAATACAGTACAATAGGAATTCCAAGAATATTTTAATTACGTTTTTATAACTCTATTGAATACATATAGTTTTAAACGCCTAGAACTCACGTTGTGGTCTGATTGATTAAATGAACTGAATTTAAGAGCCTTTGAAGCCTGCGTTATTGTATTCAGACGCAAGTCTCATTTTTGCGTTTAAACTATTTGTCAATCATATACAGCGGGTGTGCCGGCAGAAAGTTGGAGTGCGGATACGTTTGGAAACCCACACAAAAACCTCCGTTTCCTCCGCAAAAGCCTAGCATCTGGAAATAAGTAGTTTGTAGGCAAAGATGACGTTTTTTTCAAATGTTATCTAGCAAAGATGGCGGTTTTTTTTAACCAGATTTTCAGACCAAGATTCTGCTGGTTGGGCGCGACCAATGGAAAATACATTTTTTAAAAAAAATGTTCAGAATTGAACCAATGTAGTGTCGGTTTTTAAGAACTTTAAAAACATCTTTTCAAGTCTCCGGCAGAGCATTGTCGGCTAGCTTGATAATGGCCAAATAGGTATTCATACAAATATTTTGTTTTTTCTGGTATGAGAGTGATTAAGTGTGAGCATAAATTATTTCGATAAAATTTCCATTGTTTTTTTACAGTGGTCTTTTTTTTTGTTCTTAAAATCTTTTTCGAAGTTCCATGTTTATTTAAAATTAACTTTATTGCATTTTTTCAAATAAAATTAATTTTAATACTTCTAGAAGATTTGTAACGGAAAAATTAACTTTAAAATCACCGGAAAATTCTTACTCTGATTACCCATTAAACTCATTATATTCAATTATAACTCTAGATATTCTTTAAATTGGCCAATCAGAGCTAATTCACCAGACGTCCGGCGAATAGTTGGAAATCCGGCGGGATTGTTGAAAATGTTATTTTTCATTCTTTATTTCATTTATTGACGAAGTCCATCTTTGAATTTGACTTTCTGCATTAAATAGACATAACACAAATTTAGAATGAACATATTTTGAAGTGTTAAACCGCCATTTTTAGTGTAACTAAATGAATTTACAAAATTCGAAAACTCTGTTTTTTTTGCGCGAAGTCAGATTACAATATTTAGCGAAATTAAATATTTAAAAGGTGCATTTTTGCAAAAACTAAGTATCGAAGCCTCAGTAGAAGGACTTAGGTTTATAATTCGATGTGTTATGAAACATCGTAACCCAAAAGTAATGGCAATTGTGTTTCGCTCTCTAACGCAAAAAATAGCTACATAAATCGGCTAAAATAAGTATAAATTCTTTGTTCAAGCCCTTCATTACGCCAAACTTTGTCTCTAAGAGCTAATCATATATCCATTTTAAAGGTTATAAGTAAATGGACGTTGGATTGGACTCCAAATGAGCTTGTTTACTCTTTCAATGATAGATACATGTTTAAGCATAATCTAAATCTAACTACACTCTATTATGGAAACAAATGGAGCGCGCAACTTTTGATCATACTTTTAATTAATTCTCATACTGCCGTTAGGTGGATGATTTCTTTATCCGGGGGCCTTTCAGACAGCGATAAATGGACATATCCAGAAAGCGAATTTAAAATAATCAAGTCAAATCACACCACTCAAAGATGATTATCGATTCTAGGTAAATAATAATCATTGATGATAATCATATTCAAAAACAATTCTACAACTTATTCGGCGTATGCTGTCGCGTTAAATAACTCAAAAAAATTTTTCGCTTTAGTTTCAAGATTTGAGTCTTCAATAAAGATGACTTAAATCACTTTTTTGATGAAAATATCTTTTTTGTTAGCTTAAATCAATTCATAACTTCATTGTAATTCTTAGAACTTTGAAACTTGATTCATGAATCATGCCGATCAGTAAATGAGAACTAAAATTAATTCTTTATTGTGAGGTATGTCGTGGCATAGGATTATTGCAGTGCTTCACTCGTGCGTACAAGCATCTTGGACATTTTTCGACTATTGATTTTTCAATGAATGGCGTAAAAAAAACTTAAATATTCAAAAAAAATGTGATCAATAATCTAAAAATTATCACTCGTCGTTAATTAAAGTCGAACAAACATTAACAAAAATGTCGACATTAACATAAATTAGTCGTACCACCTGGCAAATCTGACGTCAATTGCGTTTAATTGTCAACCAGATACTGGCGGACTGTTCTGGAAAAATCGTTCATACTTTCAATATCATTTAGCTGAAGCAGCAAGAGTACAAAGGTCAGTGTGAAATTAAGTCAGGGTTTAATAATGGAATTTGTGTCGAGAACTGAAAATACTAATTGTCCGTGCATGGAAATAGCAGCAAAAGATTAATTCGGAGAGAACAGAGGTAAAGAAGCTTAAAGGGGGTTCTTAATTTGACATTTTCTTGGTCGTACAGATGAACGTTTTCCAACTGCAAAATCTATTCCTACCAGAGGTAATATCAAGATTGAGCCTCTAAAGTTTTGCAGATACACGTAACGGTGGTATGTCAATCGCTTTAAAGTAGAGCTTTTTTAGATCCGGTGACTGACAATTTCTAGTACGCCAAATAACGACGATTTTTTAGCAATTTCAGACTTCAAATCTATCTCATCCAAGGACTAAATTTGAAAACTGGCTCAAATTTGTTATAGTAATTCCCAAAAAAATGTAGGATAAGGAGAGCTTTTTTCGGGTCAATTATCAGGCTAAAACTCGATATGATGATTTTCGAAAAAATTCCAAAAAAAAATGTCCTTTGATTTTTTTCGAAAGTAGGCTCAACAAGAAAGCCAGTGAAACTATTGAGTCAGAAAGTTGGCTTACGGTCTTAGACGATATTTTGCAAGTTTGAGTGGGTCAAATTTAAGGCAAACCTATTTTTTTAACTTCAATTTTTTTTCCATACTTAAAAAAATCCCAAAAATTTTCGAAAAAAAAATTTTCATGATTGGGTTTTGATACACTTAATTAATCACCCAGTATCACTTTGAAGCATTTTTAATTTGCCGTTTAAGACTTTTTATAAAATCAGAGTCCCATATCTTAATATTGTTCACTTGGGCTACAACTTTAAAGTCGGAATCGACATGACTTTCAATCAGGTTGAAAGATCTTTCCAGCAATTCATATTTTATAAAGTCGTGTGTTGAGATTGTATTTTCCTACATTAATTATTTCTTCTAAATGCTTTAGCCGAACATCAAGCTCGCTTTGACTGAATTAAACTAACGCACAGTTCCACTGGAGACCTGTAATTAAAAATACGGAAGGCTCAATAAAAGCCGGATTTTTGCCCCTCGCAAAATTAAAGTCTCTGAAAATTTCACTTATACTAGTTAGACCAAAAATTAAGATCGGTAATGTTCCTGGCCGGATTTTGAAAATTTTTCCACTCAGATGGCGTGTAGCGCGCTTCAAAGCAAAAACCTTTCTCAGAAAATTCTCGACAAATTTATTATGAAAATCCGTTATTTGTTGAAGATAATAAGTGGACAGCAATGTTGGCAAATTTAATTTTTTTCATTTTCTTATATTTAATCATATCCCTCTTATCACTTTTTTTGGTTGAATGCCCCGTACGCCACTACTCTTTTTAACGTGTGATTTTAAACGTGCGTGGCTACGCATTCCTAACCAAAAAGTGTCATCTTCTAAACTGGTGGAGGAGATAGCTTTCGCGTGAGCCTCCCAAACTGACCATATTTCGAACAATTTGGCTAAAATTGAAATTAACGATGGCTCCAAGAGACGCCAAGCAAAATGTTCAAAAAACTTCTAGTTTATTGTTAACAAAGTTTGTGCTTTCAGATGCAGTAATAAGGCGAACTATATCTCTCAAACTGGTGGAGCAGATAGGCTTTTGCCTGAGCTCGCCAAACTGACCATTTTCAAAATTGTAATTTTTGGTTTTTTCGCGTTTTTGTCCGCTGAAGAAAGATTTTCACAACAAAAGGCTTTTTTTGCATTTTTATTCGTAAGGCCTTCTCCGGAGCTGACACAAAAAATATAAGAATAATGAAAAATTGAAAGGAGTAGGCATCAACTGCGTGTCTTTTAGGAGGCTTTTAAAGAGCGTAGGTGTCGGCCGTTTAGGTGGGATTGTATCCGATTACTGTTATTCAACAATTACCGCGAAGGTTGGTTCTGTTAGTTACAAATGTTTTTGGAATATCACATTTGCTAGTTTGGACGGGAAACTGACCTTGGAAGAGGCCCAAATCAGCGACAGACTGCACTCTTTAAGATTTCATGCCAAATACATGCTATCTGAAGAAAAGGAGCTGGCCAATTGCGAGAATGTTGACTGTAGAAAAATCAACGTTTCGGCCATAATTATTGTATAGATGAAAATATAAATCAAATAAAACATAATAATGGCACATTGTAAGTCCGGGCTAATGATCTAGAACAGATCAGAATTTTTCATAATAAGCCGAGATTTTTTAGAAAAGTTTTGCTTTGAAGCGCGCTCAACGGCGCCAACTGGTGGGCAATAATATCGATATCAATGTCGATCACACCGATAAAAATGGGCGTATGCCAACTGAGGTCCCAACTTTTTAAAAATCAAAAATAATATTTTTATTCAAGGATGTTTGCAGACGACGACTGGAATACTCCGTTGGCTGTTGTTTATAGTGTCTGGAAAATGTAATTTGCTCCTTTGCTCAGAGATGTAAAGATCTAAGTGCATTTTGATATAAAGCTATAGGAAATTGGTCATTAATTTTATAATTATTAACTCCTAGATGCAATTGAAGTTAAAGATTAAATTCCATGGAAAAAACTAAGAAATTTGTTGATCCTTACAGTGTTCGAAATCCAGTAATAATTGCATGAACTCCGAGCAATTGTAAATAAATTTCAAATTATGGCTTTAAATTCACAATATCTATTTTAGGGGTTGGTGTTGCATTTTAAAGGGTTTTTAATGGCAAATTGTCCGCAAAAGTACAACATCGGTTCTGGACAAAAATTACCTCTCTGCCTATAATTTAAAACAAAAATCGTGCACCTTAAAAAAAGCGAACGTGACAGATGGGCTAGTTTAACATAGGGGTCAAAATACTGTTTTTTGGTGACTTCTGAAGGCCAAATCCAAGATTTTTTCAAAATGCTTGATGATCTTTGGTGAATTTGCTCACGTTCTGTCCGGTTATCTTCAACCCTGAAATCTGTTGTACCTTAAATAACTGGAGACGGAAATACATTTTGTGAAAATTATTCCCTCACTTTTGCGAGGCACGGTTCTGATTGAACGAGCCTATCCGTCATTTCTATTTTTTTTGGAATGCAAGACTTTTCTTTAGATATATCAGAGAGAGTAACTGATTTGTACTTTTTGCGACAATTGGCTCGAAAAACGCTTAATGTGCGACGATCAACCATTTCTCTGGCTATATCATTATTTTTAGAAGTTTTTCGAGTAAAGTTTCCTGACAAATCTGTTAAGTAAATTATCATCTTTTTTCAAATATGTAGTACTCACTCTTTAAGATGATTCTCAATAACAGTCATTAGATAATTTCTATCTAACTACGCTTACTTAAATTGTTCGAATTTATGTGCCCTAGTGGTCATGAAATTGCCAAAACCATCAAGGGGCATAAATTCAACAAGTTGGCCAGATAGAATTTTTTTTCTTTATATTCAGACCTGCGATGTCAAGTAACAGAACAAAATAATATAAAATGATGGAGGATAGGCTATTTAGTGTTTATTTAGAGACGCCAATTATCTATTTTTCTTTAGTGGCCATCAATTTCCTAAATAGTTGTCACTTCTTGTAAGTAAATCATATGGAATAACATTTGTATTATTTCCTTCACCAGATTTTGTCCAGAAGTTCCACTGGAAAACTTCTGAAAAACAGCTCATATCGGCAGCTCACTTCCATAAGAGTTTCTTCCTAATTGAAAGAAACTTGAAAATCAGTTTGTTATTATACGTGAAAAGTGAGCAATAATAAGGTCGATAACTTTTGTAATTACTTCACTCCCTTAATAAATCAGGACTCGGAAGCAGACAAAGACATCATTGTCTTCTGCATTACGTGTAGTTTGTGATAAAATGCAATAGATGACTTTTTATTCATCATGCTCAATTTTAATAAGCCGCACAATAGTTAAAGTGCCAATGAAAAGATCTTTGCGGTAAATCTAAAGGTGAAAGAACCCAAGCATGGAATTTTGTCGGTGATTTCCTCCCTCATGTGAAGGTTTGTAACAATAGATTTCTTAGTGTTATCAGTTTCAGGGTGTGGTTGTCGCCGGGGTCTTTTTGAGCGTGTGGTTTGTCAATAATTGAGCGAAAAACCGAGCGCAGGTTGAGCTTAAAATATTTTTCTATAATACCACTAATATATGTGATCAACCATTTTGCACTCGCAGAAATAGAAACCACCAATTTGACAATCCAATCAGAAACAGCTTCAATTAAAGTGATTTGTTTTTGAGCATAAATCCTAGGTTTTTGAAAAAACAATAATTGTATTTTTAAAACAAACTGGACAGTAATGTGCTCAGCTTCTTGACGTCAATTTTAAAGCAAAATTTTTGCTTATTTGGCTAACACGAATTATCGTAAAATAGTTTCTAAGAAATAGCAGAAGACTTCACAGAAGTTTTTTTGGGATTTCAGCCTAGGTTCGTCTGGAAATTGTTCGTTAGATTTTCCGAAAATAAATATTCCGCAACCATATTACAAAACAATCAAAAAGTGATTTCTGACGCAAACTAGCAATATTATTTGCATGTGTTCCATATTGCATGCGAAAAATTGCCTTCAATAAATTTTTGCTTGATCCTGAATTAATTAACGACACCCGCTTTTTATTTATTTTTGGGCAGATATCTGATGATCAAAACAGAGACCACATACTTAATATAGCCATTCAATGATGGCCTAGATTGAATCTTCAGATAGGGTATATTATTACGTATATAACATTTTTTAAAGCATTAGTTACGACAACTAAAACACCAAAAGACAACACGAACACAACAAACTACGAAACTACGAGCAACTACGAAACAACAGCAACTACGAAAACCACAGACAACTTACAAAAACAACAACAAAACGACAACTACACTAAAGGTAATTGTCTGAACTGTTGTAAAAGTGACATAAAACCTAAACAATTAGGTTTAAGAAAACTGTCTCAAATTGATTAAACTTCGAATTCCATCAGAAATGTTACGTTCTGAACTGAAGTTAGCTTAATTCGAGTTGATGGCAAATATAAAAGATCGTTACTTAATGAGGTTTTGTTGATTTGCTCAAGGAACCACACGAAGTGTGAGCCGGCTCTTTTAAATAATTTAAAGGAAACCATAACTGATCTGCGCTCTTGCACGTTTCAAAAACCACCAAGTATGAGCGTCATTCTATTTACAAAGGATAGCAGTCAAATAACGTGTTGATGTCAGTTTTCTCACTTTATTATTTTAATTCCAGCGTGATGGATGCGATAACTTGTGATGCGAGTAGATATGCAACTAATGTGGATCTGGGATGTGGTAAAAACTTACATACCGATTTTTATTGTGTTGAGGAACTTTTTCCGACCGGAATTCAGTCGTTTATAATCATCAACTATGACATTCAGTGCACATATAAGGCAGTTGAGTGTTTAAATCAGAAAATTCTCGATATCCAAGGTTTTTAGTGGTGATAGCTTTTTAATACAACTATTATAGAGAATTTTGTTTTCAGAGGTAATTGATTATTCGGGGGGTTAAAATAAGGGTAAAATTAAAGGGGGGATTTTAAAACTTCAAGCTAGTAACTCTGATCTAAAAATTGTTATGAAGTTTTGCAAGAGTAAACCATATTGCGCTCTGAACTATTGGCTTCATAAGGTTTTAAATCCATTTTCATCGGGCGTTTTATTACAAATTACTTTTATTTTCAGAATACTGGTCAGAGTGTTTCAAAGAGTGAGCTTTTGGTCTATAATTATTGGAGGTAATCTACCTCACAGTGCGGGGTGAATTGGTATACAGACATATGTTGACTGAAATGTAGATATTTCTAATCGTTATAATTCTTTCACCGTTATCTAAGTGTTTGAAGTGATAAATAAATATTTTTAAATCGGATTTCTTATGTCTTATGACACTCCTTCAGAAATATTTTTCAATCCACTTAGGAATATTTTTTTTCATTTATTGAGGGTGTTTTAATTGTATTTTATGATGTTTCGCTCGATGTGATTTTTTAGAGTTTTCACGTATGGATTTTCATTTGGCTGAACAAAAGTCACACTTTTGAAAAACTCTACCTGTAAAAACGGAAATTTAAACTTTTATTTTTCAAGACACCATGAAAAGATTAAACTGAAATCAGCTTTTCAGACCGTTCCTAACCCACCTGCCAAGCGGTCCTAACCCCACCTGCACGAGAGTGTTTCAGGACACCCACATTAGTATTTATTAGATTGCTGACGCAAAAATAGCTGTTTAGATTTTGAAATTACATATATAATGGTTTTTAAAATTGCAGAGTATTCAGTGGTTCAAATACAATATTACTCAAACAGGTGTTTTCAAACAATATTTTCAACTATCATGTAGTGCCTGTGGTGAAATTAATAATGCAAAAGATTTTGGTTGATAAACTATCTCTATAAGTATATTTATACATTCCTATTTTTGGACCATTCGACGTCACCCTGAGTAAGTATATTTGTAGATCATATCTGTCTCCGATGTAAGCTGTTTTTTAACTGGCATCAAACCAGAAATCATCCAAATAATGCATTCCGGTATTTGGGGGTCTGTTCCGATATTCCGCTGGCCGAATGAACTTCCCAAATATTTTTGGTCTCTGTGTTTTGAAACATGTTTGTGCGAGGCAAATATGAATACATGAGGAGTAGGCTTTTTATTGCTTTATGATAGGCGCCTGAAGATCATTTTGTGAGCGTCGGTTAATTATCTGATAACTTGAGTGGTACTGCCAAATCCTGGGAAGTTGTTCCAAATATTCACAAAATAATTGGATTAAAGTTGTTTTTAATCAGTTTTTCTCGTTATAACTGACGTGAAAATGCTATTATCGATGACAATCCTTTAGTTTCTGAGCCCACCGTTACCGGGTTTTGATAATTTTTCACTCTTTTCGTATATCAATGACTAATCTATTATGTGTTGCGCTGATTTCAATCTTGATATGATAATAATGACATCGCTTGTTTTTCTTTTAATTATGTTTTATAAACGCTACAAATATACTGTTTCAATGTTATGTCTAAAAAAAATGATTACATTTAATATGAAATATTATATTTATATTTGCGGTAGCATATTCTGGGATGAAAAAAAATATGATTTTTTTGAAATTCTAATTTTGTCAAAACTTTTAGATGTATTGAGTCATAGTTAAGGGGGTACTGTGATTTCTGAAAAAAATTTTCAAGATTTGACTAGACTAAATAGCCCAAAAAAAAAATCAACAAAATGGCAGTCAGTCTCGCATCTCTCAGACCTTCTAGTTGGCGTCTAAGAGACAAACGTGAACCATTCAACGACTTATTATTAAACTGACTATATATCGATTCTAAATCTGAGTTTGCATAATTATTGATGGCAAAGAGCTTTTTAATCCGATCGAGGCGATTTTTAAATAAAATCGAACTTGTTCATTATTTAAAATTCAATTATTAAAAAACTGTCGAAAACGTAAAAGAAAAACGACGAAAAAAATTTGAGCATTTTTAATTTACGGAAATGTTTATAGTCATGAATTTAGAGCCAAAGAATATGAAATAATCAGCTAAGTGAACTCAGAGTAATCATTTCTGGTTCACCCGATAGTCTATTGATACTTATTTTTTCCTTCCAAATAATGTATTATATACTGCAATAAATTCAATACTGATCAGAAATAATCACCGTATACCGGCCGGTCCGGTCATACAAAAAACTTTTAACACCATTTTTTGAAAATTTCAAACAAATATCTGAGATATTATATCTCCCAGATTCCGAAGTTTGAACTGGAAACGAGTTGCGGTTAAGTCAGTACTAACGTTTGAAAATCAGTAAAACCCGTCGGATACCCCCTTTAATGACTACCCAAATTATTATAAAGATCGGATAGGTCGTTTTTTTGTGTTATTTATTAAACCTGTTTTTTGACCGACCATTATAGCCGGGCCAAATCAGTTTATTGTTATCCAGGTAAACTGCAGTAACAAGTTTTTCCATCAGAATATGAAACTGCTCGCTGAATTATATTCATAAATAACATTTCAATTAAAAACAAAGCGACATTCAAATTGACTACTCAGCTTTATTTTTTAATTGTATAAACGAATAACTTCCGAATAAAATTCTGAGATCAAAGTGAAAATTATAGAGAAGATATTTATAAAAAANGTATTTTTGACGAATTTGAGGGTAAATAAACTTTGAATGCATCTAAAAGCCTAATTATGATAATAATTGTAAAAAACTCGACGCACCTCCCCGCTTTGTACACCCATTTATTTTGGAAATTTCTCTAAATAACAAGAAATTTGAAAATCAGGGCTTGTACGGCTGTTAAGCTCACAAATTGAAAATTTTGATATCCAGGAGCTAAATCTACTAGTAGTTGTACCAAAAAATCGAAAAAATTACTTTTTGGACCGGTATACCGTATACCGGCCGGTCCGGTCATACAAAAAACTTTTAACACCATTTTTTGAAAATTTCAAACAAATATCTCCCAGAATCCGAAGTTTGAACTCGAAACGAGTTGCGGTTAAGTCAGGACGTTTGAAAATCAGTAAAACCCGTCGGATACCTCCTTTAATGACTACCCAAATTATTATAAAGATCGGATAGCTCGTTTTTTTTGTGTTATTTATTAGACCTGTTTTTTGACCGGCCATTATAGCCGGGCCATATCAGTTTATCCAGGTTAACTGCAGTAACAAGTTTTTCTATCAGAATATGAAACTGCTCGCTGAATTATATTCATAAATAACATTTCAATTAAAAACAAAGCGACATTCAAATTGACTACTCAGCTTTATTTTTTAATTGTATAAACGAATAACTTCCGAATAAAATTCTGAGATCAAAGTGAAAATTATAGAGAAGATATTTATAAAAAAATCCTTAATTTAGGCTTTAACAAGATTGCTGTGCAAAGATCGAAGTGTTCAGAATTTAACCTGGTCGGGTTGGGAGGGTTTCTGGGAAGTTTTCCCGAGTCCGATCAAGCGTCCAACAGTTAACTTTTTTGTCAAATCGAAAAATAAATTTTACTGTTGTCGAGTCGGGTAGATCAGCCTTACCGAATATAACCCCCAAATCGGCCAACGGCCAATAACATGGGGTTTCAATTTTAACGGTTAGGGGCGGATGGGGGTTTATTTATTAATAACTTACCTCAAAACGATAAAATTTTTATTATAAAAACCCGCTTTTATTGCCTTTCAACCGAATAATCTTAACAATTTGATTAACTACTATAGAAGCAACTTTAAACACCTGTAATCAGCAATTAAGTTTTATTCTAATTTTAACTTCCAATTTTAAATTACCTTTTACCGGCGTTTGGCCTATTTGTGATTTGTATTATAACGAATTTTCTGTATTATCAAAATTGACAAAAAAAATCTCAAAATGTAAACAATTTTAAAAATAGCATCAATGCAAAAAAATATTCATAAATTTTGAAATATCAATAGAATAATGATAAAATAATTAATTTATAGTATAATTTATACTAATATCAAATATTTTTTTTAATCATTTCTTCGGAAGCTTGACTACTTTTTGTTGCGAGCCGAAGCGATCCGGTTTCCAGGTATAAATTTTTGAACTTCGACTTGAAAAATTCTGATTTCTGGTTCTGCGTCTTCAAAATAACTTTTTGTGCACTGAGTTTCTGTCTTTAACATTTTCATCGAACAAACTTATTTCTTGATTGATTTTTTCTGGGCTATGCTGCATAGCCTATGCTGTAATAAAAATTATAATTTTTCAAGGAAAACGCTCAAAGGTTTGTTTTGGTGATTACAAAATTTTTTTAAAAAAATTAGTCCCCTTGAGGCACAAACCTCAATAAGAGCAAATTGAGCAAATTAGCGTCCTAAAGTGCAATTAAAGGGCTGTTGGTCACAAATGACGCTGAGAGTTAGGAATATGCCAAAGGTTGCATTACGGCCATCACATAAATGACAAACAGGAACACCAGCTTCAATTCAAAAACTTTAAGGGAGTGCCGTGAACCCGGTCGAGTGCAGTCAATATATATTACTAAGATTATAAGTTTATTTCACGCTTAGTATCTTTAGCTGAGCCGATATAATTATTTGCCGACTCATTATAATCTTTTTTTTATCTATGATTCGGTTTGAATTCAAATTTTTATATTGCGATATGCCGGACTTATGGCACCCTCTTAAACTGACCAAAGGTGACCGAATCGTCAATCTTGTCGAAAGATTATAAAATTCTGACATTCACGGGCCGTGAATCACGGCTCAATTTATTTTTGCATATGCAATAATTGCGACTTGGCTAGGCAAAATTTTTGCTTCAAATTTGCAACGCCAATATATTAACTTGTGTACTGTGCATTTCTAAACAATTCTGTACACAGAAAAGTCGGCATTTAGAAACCACATGCCACGAATTCAAATTCAACTCATATTCAAGTCCAATAATGTAACATTTTTTTCCCACTGTCGTGTTCGTCTAAGAGGACAGAAAAATTTGTGTCGTTTTGTCCACCTGAAAACGTGTCGTTTTGTCCATTTAAAAATTTCTTTACTAAAAGTGCTCTAAAAAATTAAAAAATGCAAACCAAATGTGCCAGATTTTTAGCCAGATTTTCGAAATTTTTTGGGATTTTTTAACGCCCCGTTTGGTCCTCCAAATTTTTGTCGTTTTGTCCTCTTAGACGCACACTACAGTAGTTTTGATTAATTATCATCTTCAAGACTAAACAAAAATAAGCTCAAACATATGAAGTAAACTTTTCGGTTTATATTAAATTCCAAACAATTCATTGTAAGATTAAATAACGAGTTATAGAATTTGAACCAGTTATGAAACATCCCCAAACTTTTGCTAAGAAAGCTTTATCCCCTATTCACACTTTTGTTAATATACCGGCCCTGATTAGGAAACGTAGTGTGTTTTCAAGTAGTAGGGCCGGGATATTAACAAAAGTGTGAATAGGGGATATTGTTCATAGAAATTGCTTATTTAGAACAGTAGTGTAGTTTTATTTGAATACAGTCATCGCTCCCTAACTTCGGCGGGATGGTTCGGATTTATCTCATAAACTGTTTTATCTGTTTTTCTTGAACATTAAAACAAGAATATTGCGGTAGTTTTTTAGCGTTTATTTTATATGCTAGTTAACAATGAGTTATCAATGATATTTTTATCACGCTCGGTTTTTTGAAATATAATCTATTGCCATATCATATGCTACATATGATATGTATATTCCATATGTAGAAGTCAAAAATGTGATAATCAAAACAATTTCAAACGCCAAATAATCGTTACGCCATAATAATTGGTAGCAATTTTTGAAACCAATTAAAAAAGCTTTTTTCGAGTTTTTTTCTGCAATTCTTAGGGTGCGCAGTGGAAATCCATACATACTAAACTAAAAACTTTGATGAAAATCGCCACCGAATTCTTTTTTCTGGGGCCTTTCAAAAATATATCCATAAGTTCAAAAAACACTTTTTTTAGTTTACCCGTTAGGAACACATTGACCGCCTCCAAAAAAGTGTACCAGTTAGGGCGCGGTATACAAGTTAGAGGTTTAGCAGTTAGGGAGCGATGACTGTAGAAAAAAACCAACAAAAGATATTTAAAAACCATAATAAGTCGAGGAAATTTATAAATACATGTAGATATAAAAACATTTATGAACAAATTCAAAATCTGGAGCCTGTGTCAGTGAGGCATGTTCCAGTTAGGAAGCGAGAGCTTTTAAACTCATAAATATTTATGCTCATTTCGTTGACTGATTCTGAAATTCAGGTTGTTGATTAGCTACAATTATATTAGTCACATCACTTCTACTGTATTTAATTGACACAGAAGGTTTTAATCAAAATTGCGTCAATCAGGTTTCAAAATAATTGACAGCCAAAAACAATGAATTTTTCAATATTTTTAATCTTTTGTTACATAATAGTCGCGTAATCATAATTATGAAAGCAAAGTGGCTTCAAATGGTTAACTTTTAAAAAGGCAATGATCTATAAAACTTCGGAGATTTGAATTTCAGATTAATTCACGAGAAACGATACTGAATAAAACCGGCGATTTGGAATAAAAAAGACTCAGAAAACCGGCGAAAATATTTACACGCGAATTTCAAAGATGAAGGTTTGTATTAATCTATTATTCAATGTTTAGACTTTGCCGGATTGTATCTCATATATTGAAAACTGTGCCACTTTTCGAAATTTATATAATCATATTTGATTAATTTTGTATACTAAAAAATAGTTTAATGATATAAATTCGGATCAGTCGACCATTCAATAATCCAGGTCGAGGATTTGAGATAAGTTTTATGCACAGTTCTTGCTAAAGGTGATCTTTTTGAGAAAATTTATTTTCGATTTTACGCGAAAATAAAGTTAACCCTTGTTGGCTTGAAGCTACATTTTTGCAAGGTGAGGAAGACACTCTAATCACAAATTTATTTGTAATGGTTATATTGTACATTTTAGTTTTTATTATATTTTTCTGTCATATATAGTTTTTATTCGACGTTTTGGCTAAACAGCCATTATTAGTGTAAGAGATTTGGATGAACAGGAATCGAAGGTTGATTTTTGCCACCAGAAGGACTTAATACTCAAGATTTCTTAGTTTTGCAAAATATGGAGCTTAATAATTTTTAAAATTGTAATTTCGCTAATTATTGAAATCCGATTTCCTGTTTAAAAAATTCAACTTTCGATTCTTATTCATCCAAATCTCTTACACTAATAATGGCTGTTTATCTGAAACGTCGAATAAAAACTGACTTTGATAGACAAAATATAATAATTTTATGTCTCGAAAAACTGAATACATTTCATTTTTTTTCGTAAAAATGATCAAAAGTAAACTTAGGGGGTACTGGTCGCTGGAATTGAATTTGAGGAGTAAAATTGACTTACGTCAAGATGATATTTTGACGTTTCAGTCGTTAAATTGAAGCAAACGTAATTTTTTAGTTCATTTTGAAAAAAAACGCAAAAATTTCGAAAAAAAAATTATGGTGATTTTGTAGTACACTTTGTGACAACCGGGGTAATTTTGGAGCATCTGTAATGTCCCTAAGGCCTCATAAAACCAACGACCATTATCCCCTTAAATAAAATTCTAGGGATAATTGTTCTGGGATAAAGTAAAACGTAGAATCTAATGAGAGATATTTCAAAGTTGATTCAAGGTATGAAATAACATGACATTATTATTCATATTTGAAATTAAATAAAGCTGAACAGTTGAATTAATATGATTTTATTCAATATCCAATAAAACCGACTTATAATATTATTTTTTCTAGAAACTGTGGCAATATATTGTGGCATATGCGGCAGCGAAAGAAACTTGTGATGCAAATAGATATGTGCCGAATTCTAATCTGGAACGTGGTCAAAAAGCTTAAAAACAATTTCCTTATATGCGTGGTATTTTTTATATTTTATTTATACGGTCACGTGATTTTTTTCGACTACACGGTAAAGTCTAAACCGTAATGAAAAAAAAGTCTTATTTTTGTCAGTAGATTAGACTTATGTGTGTTATGTAGAGATTCAAGATTTTTGTTGCGAAACTCAGTAATTAAGTATTAAATTCCTCAAAATAAACGCACAAACACAAATTGACGAAAAATTAGATCGTTAACTTGATTGGCAATTTGGTCATTTTCTCAGAAAATGGAATAATTTGTATGTAGACTCCGCCAGTTTTAAGAGTGTTTCGTAAAGACTGTTACAGCTTTATTACGAATTCATTAATAATTTCACAAAAATAATAGTTATAAAAAGAATCGGTGAAACAAATTGCTTTGTTAGCACCCATAACCCTCTTAAAGGGATCAGTTGTGTTTTTTTTGAATGTCGGCCAAATAGGCTGTCAATCGACGAAAAAGTGCGCGAAATTGTCAATTTTGAAAATAAAAATGATAATCGCACAATAAAAATGCCACCAAATGATTCTTAGGGTTTAATTTGCTGGGAACGATATATCAACAACTATGACCTGATTTTGAACAAAAACAGTGCTAAAGATCAACACATAATTTTGATATAAAATTTAAAATGTTTTCTTAAATTCGCTGTGTTCAAAATCAGACCACAGTTGCTAAAATCGGTTCTAGCGAATCATACTCAAGGAATCCAAGAAATCTCAAGCAATTAAGTTGCATTTTATTGTCTGACTGTCAGTTTTATTTTCATAATTATCAATTTTGCGCACTTTTTTGTCGATTGACAGCCTATTAGGCCGAAATACCAAAAAACCCTACCGATGCAATCTTCGGGACACCTTGAGGCTCATATGGAGTCACGAAAATAAGGATAGGTATTGCATTCGTTCTTCTCAGAAATGTCTCATCTTAATCGGTTAAGCCTTGCAAATCCCAAAAATCACCAAAACCACCTCCTTAATGATTAAGAGTCGAAAAGCTCTTAAAAAGCTAGGAAAATCCTGTAAAATAACATGGAAAATGAAACAAACAGAAAAAAACAGTATTTTTCATAATAACTGAAATAAGTAAATTATTCCAAACTTTCCTGAATCAGAGAAAACGTAAAATGTTGACAATATTTTTAACCACCTGAAGTGCGGTGCCCTCAAATGGCATTGCGATAATTCTGCTGCAAATGGGTGGTTAGATATGTCCAAAACATCTTGTTCAACTAAGAATTGGAAAACCAGAGACTGCTGTTATGACGACGCAGGATCAGGATGTGATCGAGACACTTTGGTTTCAGATGCTGATGACGTCTTCAACGAATGGGACACTGGCTTAATAACGGATATAAACTAGCCAGAAAAACAATTTTTTCCCGAATTTTATTATAAGCTTAAAGAAATCAATTTTTAAAAGTTTTTGAGTTTATTTTGTTTTTCTAACTTGAACAGTGGCAAATAAAATGTCACGCTAGCTTGAAAAATTAAATCAGATCGGTGGACATCTCGAAAAAAAAAATTTTCAATAATTAGATAAAATTATTTGTGACTTAATTACGGTTTTCGTTGCTTATCAAAATACAGAGTTTTAATACTTGCATTGGTTCGAATTGACATTGCGCTAATTGATGTGATTTTTGGCATTGTGCGTATAATTTTTGCTTCAAGAAAAGGGCTGGCGCCCGATATTCACAAAATTCTACACACATCAAAATTTAATTTATGTGCAATGTCAATTTGAGCATTTTCACATAATTTTGAAGTTATTTTTGGACACAATTTAAATTTATTTGTGCAGTTTTAATGAACAATTTTACGAATATAACTTTTTTGATTGCAAATTAAAAATTAATGTGCTAATTTTCATGAGATCTTAGATTAAGTCATCTTTTGAGAACATAAAACTTTAAAATTGTCAAATTAATTGCAACTTTGTCACAAAAGTCATCTTAAAATCATGAAGAATTATCTTCGTGCGCGTGCAATGACTTATAAAAATACAATTTTGTTTCATCATTTTTATTTCATTAAAAGTTTTTAACCTTGCACAGATGATTGCGATTCCGATAACTCGCAAAAAAATGGCCTTCCAAATATGTGTGTCGCTAAAGAGTCGATGAACAGCGCGACAATTTGCACAAAATTAAAGTGGTATTGTCATAATTCTTGGGCGCAAAAAAATGTTCTTGATATGTCTGGAACTATTTGTTCTGATGATTACTGGAGAACAGAAGACTGCTGCTATGCAAATGATAACGGAGCTGGATGCAACAGACAAAACTTGATAGCGGCAAGATAACTTAATCTACTATTTTTTGAGTCATTATTCACCTATACGCCGCACTCTGCTGTGATAATTTTAGATATTTATTATTCAAAAACATACTTCTTTCGCGCAAATTTTGAGGGAAATTAAGGAAAACAAGGCTTTTAGAATTTTATTTGATTAGCCTGTTTGTGAAACTAGCCTTCAGCTTGCAAAAATAAATGTCATTTTTTTTAATGAATTTACTTCTTGAGACGCCACATTAACGATACCATCTTATCAAAACGGAAAAGCTTTCTACTAGGTTTTATTTCGAAATAATCCTAAATTTAAACATAACCCTTAGAATTAGTAGGTCTAACTCAAGGTGAGCCATTTTACGGCAATAAACCACCGTTTTTAGACATTGTTCTTCATAAAATCTATGTCCTACTAGGTAAAATTACAAAATTCGCTCAAATTTTTACAAAAAGTAGGTCTTAACATGACATAATATCTGAAAAAAATGTACGGACCACCATACCATATAGTCTATACCCTAAATTACAAAACCAGAAATGTAATGTATTGTTGACAGTGAATATTTCAGGACGCCGGTCAAATTGCGGACTATTTATACCGAACAAAAAATGAACATCGATGTACTTCGGCTGATTTCGACTTGGTTCCCAGAACAAGCACTACCACTGTTGCACCCACAACCGTCACAACCAAACCTCCAATGTGGATAGTTGGCGAAACTGAAGTTTTTTTGGATGAATTTTCAAATAATAACGAATTTGAAACTAACTGGTTGAAAGCTATGGTATTCATTCTTTTTAAAATATTTTCTAGTATTTTATTGACTTAAATGAATAGGTGACATATCTTCAATGGACATTATACAAAAAACTGGTCACGTGACAGGCTAGTTAGTTGTATTATTGAGAGATAAAAGTGAGTCACTATCTGTACTATTTATCTGTACTATTTATCTGTACTATTTATCTGTACTATTTATCAACACCGCACATCGCTAGCCGGTCACGTGACAAGCTTTTAACTCATTTTTTATGAACAAACTTTTCTCTTACCTTCCAGATTTGATGTCTTTAGAAGATAGACGGTCCCCAAGCAAAGTGTGAGCTGCCCAATATAAAGCTGTATCAATCTGTAAATCCACGGACCACTTTTACACGAAAAATTGAATATTTCTTGGTGCTATCACTAGGTGGATCATTGACTAGGTGGAATGGTTGTGAGGTTTTGTTCAACTAGTCACGTGAAGATCATATTAAAAGCCGATCATGATTTTATTTGTAATTTATGCAAATCTTGAAATATCTTGTTAGGTTTCTAGACTTAAAAAGTGGCGTTGATAAAAATCTCGACAATTTTATGTTTTAAATGTGAATACCTGATTTTAAGATGATGTACCTACCTCTTACAATAATGAACTTCAATATTATTCTGATAGAGAAAAAAATATAAGACTTGAAAATGGCGAAGTTGTTATAAAAGCAATAAAAGAAAATTATGAGGGTAAAAAATACACTTCTGGAAGATTAGTTTCAAAGGTTAGTGTTAAAAATTTAACTTTACTCAAAATACCGAATATTTAAAAATTCAGGTCGTCTCTTTTGAATAAAAAAAGAGGAATTTTAGATTCTGAATCAAGCTCAAGCGAGTATAAGTTGCTGAAATTGATCTTTTACAATAAATAAGCTTAGAAGCGCACTCAGGATCTATCTTGACAAGCCAATTTTAAGAATAACTGTTCAGCTTGTGAAAAAGATATACAAAACCTTTTTATGGTTTCATTCTTAAAAACGTTGCTATCACGAGTTAACTTATTCAAAACAAAATACAAACGCTCCTGGGTTTTATTGTGAATTAAACTTAATTAATGTTCAAAAAAATTGTGTCATCAGTAAACGAAAATTGTTTTTCATCAAGTGCATGATTTCCTTTATAATATATAATAACCTACTGTTTTTTGGAGTCTAAAAACTCTTTGGTGACATTTCTGAATTCACTATAATTTTGAATAAAACTGGCAAAAAAAACAAGCAGAAACTTCTGTTTTTTTCAAAATTTGAACCAAAAACTCGAAATATGATTTTTTTAAGGTCCCATGAGAAAAAATACTGCGAAATTGAGCTTAAATATTCCGAAATATGCTCAAAAACACTTTTTTTTTTAATTTTGGGAGCTCTTAAAAAAAATTATCTTAAAATTTTTGTAATGTTTTTTTAAAAGCACATTTTCGACGATTTGGACGGCAACTTTAGTTTGACCGTGTCGTAAAGACTAAGTTTTGAGAATTTACACTTTCCAAAAAGTGGGTTTCCGATTTTTTGTTTCGCAAGTTTTTCAACTACTTCAAAATATAATCGCAAGATCTGAGGCCTGATTTCAAAAGATTACTTTTTCGACCAAAATTTTGTATTTCTCTTCTAAATTTTTTGTTTCATTATTCTTGCAAATAATTTTATATAAATGAAGAAAATTACTTACATATTATATGTAACATATAACTTTCAAAAAATTAAACGTTAGTTGATAATCAAAAATAATTGCGTCTTTTAACATTAAAAACCACTCAAAATTTAGCTGAACTTAAGCTCTGGAAAGAATATAAACTAAGGTTGACGTAGCTGATCAACCTGGCTTGGTCGAATCAATCAGCTGATCAGCGACAAAAACTCTCTTTGAAAAAATATCATCTTTGACGTTTTTTTAGTAAAACTAATATTTTTTGTTGAGCTTTCGATTTATTACAATCATTTTCGAAACAAGGTTTTTTAACAGTAAAATTATTTNATTTGATCAGCGACAAGTACTCTCTTTGAAACAATATCATCTTTGACGTTTTTTCTTCGCCTAAAATTTATTGTTAAGTATTCATTCCGATATGGTCGTCTGGAAGTCGTTGCAAAAACTCCTGAAGGCCGTGGTCTTTGGCCAGCAATCTGGTTATTACCGACCGAGAATATTTATGGAACTTGGCCAGGGAGTGGAGAAGTAGATATATTTGAAGGGCGAGGACAAAAACCAACAGAGATGCAATCAAATATCCATTTTGGCACGTTTCCTTGCTGTGATGGGCATATGTACAATGGTTCACCTAGATTCAGTGCAGATTGCAAACATACAGCAAGTATGTATTTTCACAACAGTCGGCTCAAAGATAATTTCAATTTAATGAAATACATACAATAGGAATTCAAGAATATTTTATGTACGTTTCTTAATACTCTATATAGTTTTAAACGCCTAGAACTCACGTGTGGTCTGATTGATTCAAATGACTGAAATTTAGAGCTTTGAAGCCTGCTTATTGTATCAGACGCAAGTCTCCTATTTTTGGCGTTTAAAACTATTTCAATCATATACAGGGGTGTCCGGCAGAAAGTTGGAGGCGGATAGTTGGAACACACACAAAAACCTACGTTAGCCTCCGCAAAAGCCTACGCATCTGGAATTAAGTAGTTGTAGGCAAAAGATAGAGTTTTTTTCAAATGTATCTAGGCAAAAGATAGGCGTTTTTAACCAGATTTTCAGACTAAGATTCTCTAGTCGGCGCGACAATGAAAAATACATTTTTTAAAAACATGTTCAGATTGACTAATGTAGTGTCGGTATTTCAAGAACTTTAAAAACATCTTTTCAAGTCTCGCAGACATTGTCGGCTAGCTTGATAATGNCCAATAGGTATTCAAATACAAATATTTTGTTTTTCTGGTATGAGAGTGATTAAGTGTGAGCATAAAATTATTTCGATAATTTCTATTGTTTTTTACAGTGGTCTTATTTTTTTTTCTTAAAAATCTTTTTCGAATTCATGTTTATTTAAAATTAACTTTATTGCATTTTTTCAATAAAATTAAATTTATACATTCTAGAAGATTTGTAACGAAAAATTAACTTTAAAATCACCGAAAATTCTTACTCTGATTACCCATTAAACTCAATTATAATTCAATTATAAACTCTAGATATTCTTTAAATTGGCCAATCAGAGCACATTAACCCAGACGTCCGGCGAATAGTTGGAAATCCGGCGGATTGTTGAAAAATAGTTATTTTTCATTCTTTATTTCATTTATTGACGAAGTCATCTTTTGAAATTTGATTTCTGCATTAAAAAGACATAACACAAATTTAGAATGAACATATTTTGAAGTGTTAAACCGCCATTTTTAGTGTAACATAAATGAATTTACAAAATTCGAAACTTGTTTTTTTGCGCGAAGTCAGATTACAATATTTAGCGAAATTAAATATTTGAAAGGTGCATTTTTCGCAAAACTAAGTAATCGAGCCTCAGTAGAAGGACTTAGTTTTATAATTCGATGTGTTATGAAAAATCGTACCAAAAGTATGCAATTGTGTTTCGCTCTCTAACGCAAAAATAGTACATAAAATCGGCTAAAATAAGTTATAATTCTTTGTTCAGCCTTCATTACGCCAAACTTTTGTCTCTAAAGAGCTAATCAATAACTATCATTTTAAAGGTTATAATAAATGGACGTTGGATTGGACTCCAAATGAGCTTGTTTACTATTTCAATGATAGAATAATGTTTAAGCATAATCTAAATCATAAACTACACTCCTATTATGGAAACAAATGGACGACACCTTTTGATCAATACTTTTATATAATTCTCAATACTGCCGTTGGTGGAGATTTCTTATCCGGGCCTTCAGACAGCGATAAATGGACATATCCAGAAGCTGAATTTAAAATCAAATCAGTCAAAATCACACCACTCAAAGATATTATCGATTCTAGGTAAATAATAATCATTGACTGATAATCATATTCAAAAACAATTCTAAACTTATTCGCGTAATGCTGTCGCGTTAAATACTCACAAAAAATTTTCGCTTTAGTTCAAGATTTGAGTCTTCAATAAAGCTGACTTAAATCACTTTTTGATGAAAATATTTTTTTGTTAGCTTTATCAATTCAATAACTTCACTTGTATTTTAGAACTTTGAACTTGATTTCATGAATCATGCCGAATCATAAATGAGAACTAAAATTAATCTTTATTGTGAGGTAGTCGTTGGCATAGCATTAATTGCAGGCTTCACTCTGCGTACAAGCATCTTGGACATTTTTCGACTATTGATTTTCAATGAATGGCGTAAAAAAAACTTAAATATTCAAAAAAAATGTGATCAAAATCTAAAAATTATCCTCGTCTTAATTAATCGAACAAACAATAACAAAAATGTCGACATTAACATAAACTTAGTCGTACCACCTGCAAATCTGACGTCAATTGCGTTAATTGTCAACCAGATACTGCGGAATGTTCTGGAAAAAATCGTTATCTTCAATATCATTTAGCTGAGCAGCAAGAGTACAAGGTCAAATGTGAAATTAAGTCAGGGTTTAATAATTGGAATTTGTGTTCGAAACTGAAATACTATTGTCGTGATGGAAATGCACAAAAAGAATATAATTACGGAGAACAGGTAAAAAGCTTAAGGGGGTATCTTATTTGACATTTTCTCGGTCGTAACAAGATGACCTTTTCCAAACTGCAAAATCTATCTCCTACCAGACGGTATATCAAATTGAGCTCAAATTTTTGCAGATCACGTAACGGTGGTATGTCAATCTTTAAAGTAGAGCTTTTTTAGATCCGGTGACTGAACAATTCTAGAACGCCAAATAACCGACGATTTTTTACAGTTTCAGACTTCAAAATCTATCTCATCCAAGGATAAATTTGAAAACTGGCTCAAATTTGTATCAAGTATTCCCCAAAAAAAATGTAAGAGATAAGGAGAGCTTTTTCGCAATTTCAGGCTAAAACTCGAAATATGATGATTTTCGAAAAAATTCCAAAAAAATGTCCTTCGATTTTTTCGAAAGTAGGCTCAAAAGAAAGCCAGTGAAACATTGATCAGAAAGTTGGCTTACGTCTAGACGATATTTTGAAGTTTAAGTGGTCAAATTTAAGCAAACCTTATTTTTTAACTTCATTTTTTTTTAAATACTTAAAAAAATCCAAAAATTTCGAAAAAAATTTTCATGATTGGGTTATTGATACACTTAATTATCACCCAGTATCAATTTGAAGCATTTTTAATGCCTTTAAGACTTTTATTAAATCAGAGTCCCATACCTCCTTAATATTGTTAACTTGGATCACCACTTTAGAAGTCGGATAGACATGACTTTTATCCGGTTGAGATCTTCAGCAATCATCATTTTATAAGTCGTGTGTTGAGATTGTAATTTTAACTACATTAATTTTTTTTTCTAAAATGCTTTAGCGAAACATCAAGCTCGCTTTGACTGAATTAAATAACGCCACAGTCTCCACTGGAGACCTGTATTAAAAAATACGGAAGGCTCAATAAAAGCCGGATTTTGCCCCCTCGCAAAATTAAAGTCTCTGAAAATTTCACTTATAACTAGTTAGACCAAAAAATTAGATCGGTAATGTTCCTGCGATCTGATTTTTACCAAATGGCGCTGTAGCGCGCTTCAAAGCAAAAACCTTTCTCAAAGAAAATTCTCGACAAATTTATTATGAAAAATCCTTATTTGTTGAAGATATAAGTGGACAAGCAATGTGCAAATTTAATTTTTTTCATTTCTTATATTTCATCATATCCCTTTATCACTTTTTTTGGTTAGAATGCGTAGCCACTACTCTTTTTAACGTGTGATTTTAACGTGTGGCTACGCATTCTAACCAAAAAGTGTATCTTCTAAACTGGTGGAGGAGATAGCTTTCGCGTGAGCCTCCCAAACTGACCATTTTCGAACAATTTGGCTAAAATGAAAAGTTACATGGCTCCCAAGAGACGCCGAAGCAAAATTTCGAAAAAACTTCTAGTTTATTGTTAACAAAGTTTGTGCTTTCAGATGCAGTATAAGCGAACTATATCTCTCAACTGGTGGAGCAGATAGCTTTTGCCGAGCCTCCCAAACTGACCATTTCAAAATTTAATTTTTGGTTTTTTCGCGTTTTTGTCCGCTGAAGCAAAATTTTCAAACAAAAGCGCTTTTGCATTATTCGTAAGGCTTCTCCGGAGCCTGACACAAAAAAATAATATGAAAATTGAAAGGAGTAGGCATCAACTGCGTGTCTTTTTAGGAGGCTTTTTAAAAGCGTAGGTGTCGGCGTAGGTGGGATTGTATCAGATTACTGTTAAGTTCAAAATTACCGCGAAGGTTGGTTCTGTTAGTTACAAATGTTTTGGAATATCACTTTGCTAGTTGACGGGAAATGACCTTGGAAGAGGCCCAAATCAGCGACAACTCACCTTTAAGATTTCATGCCAATCACTGCTATCTGAAGAAAAGGAGCTGGCCAATTGCGAGAAATATTGACTGTAGAAAAAATCAACGTTTCGAGCCATAATTATTGTATAAGATGAAATATAAAAATCCAAATAAAAATAATAATGCACATTGCTAGTCCGCTAATATCCTAGAAAGATCAGAATTTTTCATAATAAAGCCGAGATTTTTAGAAAGATTTTTGCTTTGAAGCGCGCTACGGCGCCACCTGGTGGAAATAATATCGATATCAATTCGATCACCCGATAAAAATGGGGCCGTATGCTGAGTCCCAACTATTTTAAAAATCAAGAATAACTATTTTTATATTCAAGGATGTTTGCAACGACGACTGGAATACTGTTGGCTGTTGTTATAGTGATCCTGGGAAATGTAATTCTGCTACTTTGCTCAGAGATGTAAATGATCTAATGCAATTTCGATATGAAGCTATAGGAAATTGGTCATTATTTATAAATTATTAACTCCTAGATGCAAATTAACGTTAAAGATTAAATTCAGTGGAAAAAACTAAGAAATTTGTTGATCTTAAGTGTTCGAAATCCAGTATATATGCATGAACACTCCGAGAATTGTAAAATAAATTCAAATTATGGCTTAAATTCACAAATACTCTATTTTAGGGTTGGTCGTTGCATTTTAAGGGTTTTTAATGGCCAATTGTCGCAAAAGTACACATCGTTGGACCAAAAATTACCTCTCTGATATATTTAAACAAAAATCGTGCACCTTAAAAAAAGCGAACGTGACAGATGGCTAGTTTACATAGGGTCAAAATACTGTTTTTTGGTGATTCTGAAGCCAAATCCAAGAATTTTTTCCAAAAATGCTTGATGATCTTGGTGATTTGCTCACGTTCTGTCCGGTTAATTTCAACCATGAATCATTGTTGTACCTTAAAAACTCGGAGAGGAAATACATTTTGTGAAAATTATTCCCTCACTTTTGCGAGCACGTTTCTGATTGAACGAGCCATCCGTCATTTTCTATTTTTTTGGAATGCAAGAGTTTTGTTTAGATATATCAGAGAGAGTAACTATTTGTACTTTTGCGACAATTGGCCATCGAAAAACCCTTAATGTGCGACGATCAACCCATTTCTCTGCCCTATATCCATTATTATTTTCAGAAGTTTTCGAGTAAAGTTCCTGACAAATCTGGTTAAGTAAATTATACAAATATTTTTTCAAATATGTAGTACTACTCTTTAAGATGATTCTATAACGCATTAGATAATTCTAATCTACGCTTACTTAAATTTTCGAATTTATGTGCCCCTAGTGGTCATAAATATCGCCAAAACCACAAGGGGCATAATAAGTTGGCCAGATAGAATTTTTTTTCTTATATTCAGACTGAATGTCAAGTAACAGAACAAAATAATATAAAATGATGGAGGAGTAGGCTATTTAGTGTTTTTTAGGACGCCTACTAAAAATTTTCTGAGCGTAGGTTGAATTATCTAATTTTCTTAGTGGCCATCATTCTAAATAGTTGTACTTCTTGTAGTACATATATGAATAACATTTGTATTATTTCCTTCACCAGATTTGTCCAGAAGTCCACTCGAAAACTTCTGAAAAACAGCTCAATTATCGTCACTCACTTCCATAAGAGTTCTTCCTAATTGAAAGAAACTTGAAAATCACCGTTTAGTATTATACGTGAACCGAGCAATAATAAGTCGATACTTTTGTAATACTTTACTCCCTTAATAAATCAGGAACCTCGGGAAAGCAGAAAAGACATCTTCTGAATTAACGTTTGTGATAAAATGCAATAGATGACTTTTTATTCATCATGCTCAATTTTATAGCCGCACAATAGTTAAAAGTGACCAATGAAAAGATCTTTGCGGTAAATCTAAAGGTGAAAGCAACCCAAGCATGGAATTTGTCGGTGATTTCACTCCCTCATGTGAAGGTTTGTAACAATAGATTTCTTAAGTGTTATCAGTTCAGGGTGTGGTTGTCGCCGGGTCTTTTTGAGGTGTTGGTTGTCAATAATTGAGCGAAAACCGAGCGCAGGTTGACTTAAAAATATTTTTCTATAATACCACTAATATATGTGAACAACCATTTTGCACTCGCAGAAATAGAAACCACCAATTGACAATCCAATCAGAAACAAGCTTCAAAATAAAGTGATGTTTTGAGCATAACTGCCTAGGTTTGAAAAAAACATAATTGTATTTTAAACAAACTGGACAGTATGTGCCAGCTTCTTGACGTCAATTTTAAGCAAATTTTTGCTTATTGCTACAGAATTATCGTAAAATAGTTTCTAAAGAAATAGCAAAGACTTCACAGAGAGTTTTTTGGGATTTCAGCCTAGGTCGTCTGGAAATTGTCGTTAGATTTTCCGAAAATAAATATTCCGCAAACATATCACAAAACAATCAAAAAGTGATTTCCTGACCAAACTAGCAATATATATTTGCATTGTTCCATATTTGCATGCAAAATTGCTTCAATAAAATTTTTGCTTGATCCTAAATTATTAACGACCACCCCTTTTTATTATTTTGGGCCAGATATCTGATGATCAAAACAGAGACCACATACTTAATATAGCCATTCATGATCGGCCCTAGATTGAATCTTCAGAATAGGGTATATTATATACCGTATATAACATTTTTTAAAGCATTAGTTACGACAACTAAAACAACCACAAAGACAACACGAACCACAACAACTACGAAAACTACAGCAACTACGAAAACTACAGCAACTACGAAAACCACAACAACTACAAAAACCACAACAACAAAAACGACAACTACAACTAAAGGTATTGTCTGAACTGTTGTAAAAGTGACATAAACCTAAAACAATTAGGTTAACGAAAAACTGTCTCAAATTGATTAAACTTCAATTCCATCAGAAATGTACGTTCTGAAACTGAAGTTACGCTTAATCTCGAGTTGATGCAAATATAAAAGATCGTTATTAATGAGGTTTGTTGATTGGCTCAAGGAACCCACACGACGTGTGAGCCGCTCTTTTATAATTTAAAGGAACACCCCATATGAATTGCGCTTTTGCACGTTTCAAACCACCAAGTATGAGCGTCAATTCTATTTTACAAAGGATAGCAGTCAAATAAGTGTTGATTCAGTTTTCTCACTTTATTATTTTATTCAGGTGATGGATCGATAACTTGTGATGCGAGTAGATATGCAACTAATGTGGATCTGGGATGTGGTCAAAAACTTAATACCATTTTTATTGTGTTGAGGAACTTTTCCGACCGAATCAGTCGTTTATAATCATCAACTATGCACATTCAGTGCACATATAAGGCAGTTGAGTGTTTAAATCAGAAAATTCTCGATATCCAAGTTTTTAGTGTGATACTTTTTAATACAACTATCTTATAGAGAATTTTGTTTTCAGAGTAAAGTTGATTATTGGGGGGTTAAAATAAAGGGTAAAATTAAAGGGGGGATTTAAAATTCAAGCTAGTAACTATGATCTAAAAATATGTTATGAAGTTTTGCAAATAAACATATTGCGCTCTGAATATTGCTTCATAAGGTTTTAAATCAATTTTCATCGCGTTTATTACAAAATAACTTTAATTTTCAGATACTGGTAGAGTTTTTCAAAGTGTGAGCTTTTGGTCTATAAATATATTGGAGGTAACTCTAACCTCACAGTGCGGGGTGAAATTGTATACAGACATATGTGAATGAAATGTAGATATTTTTAATCGTTATATTCTTTACCGTTATCTAAGTGTTTGAAGTGATAAAAATATTTTTAAATCGGATTTTTTATGTTTATGACACCTCCTTCAGAAATATTTTTCAATCCAACTTCAGAAATATTTTTTTTCATTTATTGAGGTGTTTTAATTGTATTTTATGATGTCTCGCTCGATGTGATTTGTAGAGTTTTCACGTAATGGATATTTCATTTGGCTGAACAAAAGCTCACACTTTGAAAAACTCTACCTGTAAAAACGGAAATTTAAATTTATTTTTCAAGACCCAATGAAAAGATTAAACTGAAACAGCTTTAGACGTTCCTAACCCCCACCTGCACAAGAGGTCCTACCCCCACCTGCACGAGAGTGTTTCAGGACACACACATAGTATTTACTTAGATTGCTGACCGCAAAAATAGCTGTTTAGATTTTGAAATTAATATATATGGTTTTTAAATTGCAAGAGTTCAGTGTGTTCAAATAAAAAATATTACTCAAAAGGTGTTTTCAAACATATTTTCACTATCATGTAGTGCCGTGTGTGAAAATTAATAATGCAAAAGATTTTGGCTTGANTATTTGGGACCAGTCCGAAAGTCACCCTAGTAAGTATATTTGTAGATCATTATCTTCTTCCAGTACTGTTTTAACTGCATCAAACAAAAAAATGCATCCAAATAATGCATTCCGGTATTGGGGGTCTGTTCCGATATTCCGCTGGCCGAAATGAAACTTCCCCAAAATATTTTTGGTCTCTGTGGTTTGAAACATGCTTGTGCAGGCAATATGAAATAAATGAGGAGTAGGCTTTTTATTGCTTTCTGATAGGCGCCCTGAAGATCATTTTGTGAGCGTCGGTTTAATTATCTGATAACTTGAGTGGTACTGCCAACATCCTGGCAAGTTGTTCCAAATATTCACAAAATAATTGGATAAGTTGTTTTATATCAGTTTTCTCGTAAACTGCACGTGAAAATGCTAATTATCGATGACCAATCCTTTAGTTTCTGAGCCCACCCGTTACCGGTTTTGATAATTTTCCATCTTTTCGTATATATGACACATCTATATAATGTGTTGCTGATTTTTCATCTTGATATGATAACTAATGACATCGCCGTTTTTCTTTAAATTATGGTTTTACGCTACAAATATACTGTTTCAATGTTATCGTACTAAAAAAATGATTACATTTATATAAATATTATATTTATATTTGCGCTAGCATATTCTGGGATGAAAATATGATTTTTTGAAATTTTTAATTTGTCACTTTTAAGATGTTTTGAGTTCATGAGTTAAGGGGGTACTGTGATTTCTGAAAAAAAAATTTCAAGATTTGGACTAGACTAATACTGCCAAAAAAATCACAATGGCAGTAGTCTCGCATCTCTCAGACCTCTAGTTCGGCGTCTAGAAGACAAAACGTGAAAATCACTTATTATGACTGACTATATATTCGATTACTAAAATTGAGTTTGCATAATTATTGACTGGCAAAGAGCTTTTATCCGATCGAGGCGATTTTTATAAAATGAACTTGTTCATTATTTAATTCATTATTAAAAAATGTCGAAAACTAAAAGAAAAACGACGAAAAAATTTGAGCATTTTTAATTTACGAAATGTTCATAGTCAAAATTTAGAGCCAAAGAATAATGAAATAAATCAGCTAAGTGAACTCAGAGATATCATTTCTGTATCACCCGATAGTCTATTAGATACTAAATTTTTTCTTCCAAATAATGTATTAAATATACTGAATAAAACTTCAACTGATCAGAAAATATCAATAAGAAACAACGATTCCAAATTACCAAAATATGGCGTATTACAAATTTTTATAAAATATGTATTCGAAGTAAAGTGAACCTTGAAAAGAATAAAATAACTACATTTTTGAGCGAAATATAAAGCCAATTTTTTTGTAACCACACATCCGATTTTTAATTTTATGTTATAGATAAGATGATCTTAGGTAGGACTCTCATCCGACCGAGCCGATTTTTTCAGTACTTTTTGTTCGCGAGATAAAAATTTCGGTCGGATAAAAGCTCTTTGTCAGTCAATAATTATGCAAACTTAATTTTAGTAATCGAATATATACTGAGTTAGTCATAAAAAGTGATTTTCACGTTTTGTCTCAACGCCGAACAAGAGGTCTGAGAGATGCGAGACTACCGCCATTGTGATTTTTTGGCCGTATTAGTCTAGTTCAAATCTTGAAAAAAAAAATTTCAGAAAGCACATAACCCTCTTAAGAGCCTTTATATTTAAAAAAAACGATTTCCTGAAACTCAGATGTTGCTTGTGTCCCACTATCATTGTTGTTCAGCCTTATGAACGCAACTTACTAATTAATATACTAATTAATCAATCTATTTTTCGCTCTTTCAATTTACGTGCGCGTTCTTGAATTTTGACCATTTTAAGTGCGGAACCCTAAAATGGCACTGTGATGACTCAAATGCAAACGGCTGGTTAGATATGTCTTCCACTTCTTGTAGTAATAGTAATTGGGAAACAAAAAGTTGCTGTTATGCCAATGATTCGGGAGAAAACTGTGATAGAACCAAACTACTCACAGATGCTGATGATGTTTTTAACGAATGGTACAGTGCATTAGGAAAGGATTGAATTTGAGAAGAAATCGATTTTGTTTTCTCTTAAAAAGTGCAAGTAGTAGCTGTCGCAAACAGAGCGGTCTTTTGATAATTTTGATCATGTATATCAAACTTATCTAAGAAAAAATAAATCAGAATAGCTGAATCATTACGGCTAAAACTCATACATATATATAATTGAAATCCAAAAAAAATAAATTTAACGAAGTCGATTTTTAAGAATCATCATTCGAGATAATTTAATATAAAATATTTAACATATTCGTGAAAGCGCGCTGTCAAGCAAGGTGGTCGATATGAATCGAATTTGTTAACTGCCTACTTTTTGCTGTAGACTCTCATCAAGAATAAGCAAACTAATTCAGACGTTCGAAAGAAGTTACGTAGTAGATGAAGAACTCTTCTTTTGCATGAAGTTACGTTTTTATGTTACAGTAGTTACTCTGTTAGAGTTACCCCATTATTGCTTTACAAGGTTTTTAGTAAATAATATAATTTGTATACTGTTTATGTAAATTTCTAAGTTCCTATTATTTATTTTATGGAGAAATATAATATAGTTACTTATTCATCACATTAATTCAAGCGATTGACGGGCGAACTTTTGGTAAACGGCCAAACTTCATTTCTGAAAAAATTTTTTGACCCAAATTTCTCAAAATTTACTGTGATTAAATAATAATTTCGAAAAAACAATAACGAAGTGCCACAAAAAGAACTGTTGCATCCTTTAGAATTTAACAAGTAGCTTATCTCTGATTGCAGAAAAAAAGTGCGATAACTCCCAACGTCTTAAAGCTAGCATAAAGAGTATAGATAACGATAGGTATATAGCATAAAGTTAGTAGAGAGTAAAGATATAGTAAATACGCTTCCAATATGTTGTCAAGTTTCTGGTAGCAAGGTGTGGAGCTTTCTTCACGTAATTAATCAAAAAAAATTTATTCAAAATAGCTATATTCAACCGTTCACGCTCAATTTTTATAAAGTGGCATTTTTTTGAATATCAAATTTTTTGATTACTTCTTTAAACTAGAATTTTTTATTTTGTTCCAATAAGAGAAATTAAGTTATGTCTGTTTTAAAAACAAAAAGCAGACATAACTTAAATGATATAAAGTTAAATAAAAGGGAACTCTCAAATGGACAAACTACNCATTTTTTGAATATCAAATTTTTTGATTACTTCTTTAAAACTAGAATTTTTTATTTTGTTCAATAATGAAATTTAAGTTATGTCTGTTTTTTAAAATACAAAAAACAGACATAACTTAGATGATATAAGTTAAAAAAAAGGGAACTCTCAAATTGGAAAAATATTGAGTAATCATCTGTTAGAGTTACCCCGAGCAATCACTCGTTAGAGTTACCTTTTATCTGTTAGAGTTACCTTTTTTTCAATAGTTCAGAGGTAACTCTAACAGATTAACTACTGTATTTGTCGTTGAAAATTTAATACTAGACTCTCGAGTGGCTTATTCATTATAATTTCAAATTCCAATTTGTTGTCGTATGTATTGACCCTGAATTTTCACAATCTAAGAGCCATTCACGTTTCAGTGATTCGGATATTTTGATATAAAATTATAGGTATTATTTATTATTGTTGGTCATTCCTACAAAATATTTCTCAAAGAATGATAATTAAGAGATTAAGTATTAACCATAAAGTGTTTTTGATGTTTCCAAAAAAAATTCAAACACCGGTCTTATATTCGGAGTATGTTTTCATTGCTTAATTAATAAAATTCTTTAAAAGATGATTGTAATTCGGATAAATCAGAAAAAAATGGTCTCCCAAACATGTGTGTTGCTAAAGAGTCAATGAATAACCGAATTATTTGTGTGAAATTGAAATGGTATTGTGATGACCCAATTGCTCAATCAAGTCTTTTAGATATGTCTGAGACTGTTTGCTCAGCAGATAACTGGGGAACCAGAGACTGCTGTTATGCAGGTGATAACGCTGCTGGATGTGATAGAACAGCCTTGTTAGCAGTTAGTATTTGATCACAAATTTAAATTTTTATGATTTCACTTTTCAGGATGCCACTAAAATAGCTGATTATTTATATCGAACAAAAGACGCACAACGCTGTACTTCTACTGACTTTGACTTGGTTCAAAGGGAGGATCCAGCGACAACAACGACACAAACAACCACGACAACAATAACTACAACGACATCAACAACAAAACCGACGACCACAAAAACAACGACACCTACAACAACTAAAGGTACAAGACCTAAAACGCCACACTTCTGTCGATAACAGTTGAAAAGTTTGAGATAGCCATTATAAAAAAATTGAAAGTTATTCATTCTGAAAACAGTTTTTAAGTATTCAAACGTTCTTATTTAATTGTTTATACCATAGACAAAAAACTGCGTTCATACATATGTATTAGTCATATGTCAATTTTGAGGGTTTTTGTTTAGATTTTGAATTTAATATGATAATTAAGGAGATTCTGTTATCACTTGTGAGGCGAATAAATATGTTCACAATGGAAATCTTTGTGGTGCTTTGAAATGGCACTGTGATGACTCAAATGCCAATGGTTGGTTGGATATGTCTTCTACCTCTTGTAGTGATAATAATTGGGCAACAAGAGATTGTTGTTATGCCGGTGGCTGGGGAGAAGACACCTGTGAAAGAGCTGACTTACTCGCTGATGCTGACGATGTTTTTAACGAATGGTACATTGCATTAGGGAAGGATTAAATTTTCAATCAACTTTAATCTTTTAAATTAAGATTTATTTTTGGCTATATTGAAGATCCTTACTCCTGCCTTCTCACTCCGCGTCACAAATTTGGCGTCAGAAAATACAGAGACCGATCGAATCACACGATTGTTAACTTTAAACAAACGAGTAATTTGAGTGGCCACAGTCTTTTCTGACGTAACAGTTGTGCCACGTAGTGGAAATACAGAAGAAAAAGCGATCTTCAATATAGTCAGTTAACAACTGATCACCGCACACTCGGATCAGAATATTCAATTTTCAAGGTCAGAACCAGTTTTAAAAAAGGTTGTCATAAAATGATAAATATAAAAATCTTTGTTGCGACAACTTCTCTTTGCACAAGTTTTGAATTACGGTCACAAAAATGATGACATTTTTATTTATAACGAATTCAAATCTTACTTAAGATGATTGCAATTCTGATAGTTCGCAAAAGAATGGTTTACCTAACATGTGTGTTCCTCAAGATTCAATGAATAGCGCAACTATTTGTGAAAAGTTAAAATGGTATTGTGATAATTCCTGGGCTCAATCAAATGTTTTGGATATGTCCGGAACTGTTTGCTCAGATAATAATTGGCAAACAAGAGCCTGCTGTTATAAAGGAGATGACGGCGCTGGGTGTGACAGAGAGGCTTTGTTATTTGTAAGTTTAAGTTTTTAAAAAGGCGGTAATCAACGCTTTTTTCAAATATTTGCCTTGTTTTGAAATGAATTCTCAAAATATGTACTGCAACACGTACTTAAAATTACTCAAACGTCCTGACAAACAAACGTCCTGACAGACAAACGGCCTGACACTTTGGATTTCAAAAAAACTGTAATGAAAATAAAACTGTGATTTTTAAGGTTAATTGGCTTCATTGAAAAAAAGTCGTCGTACGCTTAGAACCAAATAAATCCACTTTAATGTACAGCTAAGTTAGGGCTTTATGTTCTTCGAGAGGAAAGTTCTTAATTTTCTTTCATAAGGTAAACAAGTCTGCAGAAACCCCAAACTAAGCTTAAGATAATATTCTTGAGTGTTATGAGGATAGGAGTTTTGAACGTTTAAAAATCAAATTTTATCCGAAATTTTTTTTAAAACACCATTGCTCAAAATTATTTTTTCTTATTTATTAACATCTTGAAACACTATAAATTAAAAGTCAGTTTTATTTGCTTATTATCATAAAATTCAAATTAAAAATTGAATAAAGCTATAAACGTTAAAGTATCAAATTTATTACACTAACTCAGGTCATCTAGCAATATTCCAAACGTCCTAACAAAAATTGTCAAATGGAACAAAAATTGTCAAAAATAGTCCAATCAATTATCAGGACGTAGTGTATAAAGATTTTTGTATGATCGTACCTGTTGTTAAGCTGTTGCAAAAAACTGTTTATGTCCATACTGATACCAGAAAGTATGTTTTTATGTGTATTTATTGTCGCAGTTGGTTGTATGCAAGAATATGCTGCAAATAAGTTATTTTGTTAGAAATGCCAGTTTGTCAAAACGGTACTTTAAAAAATGTTGGCTGAACTTGTGAGACAATTCCATCGATGTAATAATTAATTTCATTAATTTTCATAGGATGGTACTCAAATTGCAGATTATTTATATCGAACAAAAGATGAACAGCGATGTTCTTCTGATGATTTTATCTTGATTCCAAGAAACGATGAATTAACAACCACCACGACAACAACAACGACAACAACGACGACAACAACAACGACAACAACAACGACAACAACGACAACAACGACAACAACGAAACACGACACGAACGAAGCAAGCGAGCAATCACGACAACAATCGACAACAAGACAACAACGCAACAACGACAAAACGACAGACAACGAACACAACGACAACGACACAACGACAACAACGACAACAACGACAACAACGACAAACGACACACGACAACAACGACGAAAACGACAACAACACAAGACAACACACGAACACAACGACAGGACACAACGAGACAACAACGACAAAACAATACAACGACAACAACGACGACAACACGAAAACAACGACAACTGAAAGTATTGTTGAAGCTTAGTTTAATACTTCTTTTATTTCGCAACAAGTGACAAAATGAGTTAAAGTTTTGACGCTAATTAATTCATTATTAGGAGATGAGTGATCATTGCGATGCAAACAGATATGTTCTATGCGAACGCTGGAAAGTGATCAAAAAAATTTGACAGATGGACCTTGAATAAGCCTCTCAAAAACACTAAAAAGCCATCATCTCTACAACCTCCGAAGGACAATATCAACAATTAACTTAACAGCTCGTTGTTGCAAAATTTGGTTCAAAGAAGCGTTGTTAAGAGGAGATAGCTTTTTAGTGTTTTTTGGAAGGCTTATTCAAGAGTTCAATTTAGGCGTAGGTTTCATTTTATCAGATTATTAGTAGTGTTCAAATGATCTGGTAGACTTTTTTTCAAGTTTACTTAGTTTTTTTCTTATCCCATCTTAGCCAGATAAGCCAGAAACCGTTTCGACTAACTTCGAAACCAGCCTTATCATCGACACCCGCTCCCTTTAGGCCGTGTCGTCTGGAAAGACTTTTTAAAAAGGCTATAAGTTATAGCCTATAACGCTTCACTCAAATTTCCGATAAGTATGAAAATTTCCAACCGGTAAACCAGGTTAACCGGGAGCAAAAATAAATTTTTAAAAGTTTTTTTACAACTAGAATTATAATTGAGAATTAAAATGAGAAAAATGGTACTTATTTTGTGCCTGAAAGTGCCTCGATAACGACGGAAACTGTCGTTTTTCATAGTTTTGACCACGGGTAGTTGTTTTTTTCACGTGTTACATACAATACTATTTTCGCATTTACAGTATGTTTTCCTAATAATTACGCAAAAATCGCAGGTTTTTTATGTTGATATTTATTTTCAACTCGGTGGAGCATAATTATAGAATTAATTTGTTTCACACAGTTCATCGCATCTAGGTCTCAATAGCCTCAACCGATCACTGAGTATAAAGTTTCTGGAAACGGTAATATGAACTTTGGTAGAATTCTAAGCCGTAGCGATTGAGAGAAAAACATTTTCTCATGTTCGACACTTTTTTCATCTAATCTAACTTAACAAGCCTACTTGAGTTCAAACATAATTTAAGCTTTTAATCACTCGTAGATTGTAAGATAAATCAACCTTAAAATAAACGTCATTATATTGGCATGATAAGTCAACTTTTGTTTGAGTGTTTTCTAGGTTTATTCTTGAGATTACTGTCGGGAAAATTAAAGCCCTTGTTTTTCGAAAATTATTTTACGTGGCCTTGCGAAATCAAATAACAATACTTTTGACCATTTTGAGTGCGGCGCCCTAAAGTGGCATTGTTATGACCCAAATGCAAATGGTTGGTTAGATATGTCAAGCACTTCTTGTAGTGATGATAATTGGCAGACTAGAGATTGCTGTGATACTGGTGAAGGATTGAGTTGTAATCGGGACACATTGATTTTAGATGCTGATGATGTATTTAATGAATGGAACACTGCCTTAGGATAGGATAAATTTTTAGAAATATAAAATTGACAGCAATTAAAAACAGTGAAAATTGTGGCCGAGAAAATATTCATATGTGCGCGAATAAAATTTAGAAAGATATATTTTCGGATTTACAAAATTCTTTATCTTCAAAAAGATGATTGCAATTCAAATGACTCGCAAAAGAATGGTCTCCCAAACATGTGTGTCGCTAAAAAGTCAATGGATAGTGAAATTATTTGCTCAAAATTGAAATTGTACTGTGATCCTTTGGTACAAGCCAATATTTTGGATATGTCACAAACTATTTGTTCTGATGATTATTGGAAATCAAAACAATGCTGCTATGCTGGAGATAATGGCGTTGGATGTGACAGAGATTTGTTATTAGCGGCAAGTTATTGAGAAAAAATAGTTTAAATAAAGATTAAAAACGTTTTTAAAACACTTAACTTAGATGAAACAGTGTCGTTTTATTAAAAAATACTTTGATAAATTTTAGAAAAAACGCATGAACGTGAAACATATTAATAAACATATTCTTTTCACTGTATTTCGTGAAAAAATTTGATTGCGTATTTAAAATGTTCAACCTTTTTAATAATCAACTGATGAAAACGTCATTTTTTAGTTGCAATTAAGGAAAAAGCTTTTAACTTTTGAAACCTTTCACACAGACTTATAACATTTTTTAGGATATAAGACTTGATTTTTTTTAAATTCAGTCTATATGATATTTTTTATTTCAAGTTTCTTTATAGCTGAGTAGCTCAACTGGGAAAAAAATGTTTAACCCTATTTTTCTTTACCGAAAATCAGAATGACGCAATCTAAAAAGGAAAGATGCGAATTTGCTGACGGCACTTTATGAATTGCGGTTTCTTTTCACCTTTTTAATTAGTTAATGCTTAACGACACTATTTTTCACAGCTTATTTTTTAGGAAGCCGGTCAAATTGCAGACTATTTATATCGAACAAAAGATGAACAAAGATGTAATTCCGATGATTTTGACTTGGTTCCGAGAATCGACATAGTGACGACCACCATCGCACCAACAACCGTCACTGTGAAGCCAGAAATTTGGATAGTTGGAGAAGATAAAGTTTTTATAGATGGATTCACCGATGAAGAGGAATTTGCAACTAATTGGAAGAAAGCTAAGGTGTTCACTTATGTCAAATTTTCTGATTTGATAGTCGGAAATATTATGTCTGTGATACTTTATTGATTTTTACCAACCTCATCAATAAGCATATGAAGATGTTTAAAATTCAGCCAATAAGTAGCTTCAAGTAACTTACATACTCAGCCGTGGCCATATCCGGTCAAAGTGACTTGCGAGCCCTCTGTTTAATAAGTCAACTTTTTCCGATAAGATTTTTATTCAAAATGATCGGTGTTTTTGAAATTTTTCATCTTTTGGCTTATTTATCTCTTCTCTATCTTTTGTTGTTCTTGAGATAAAGCAATGTTGTCGACCCGAAATCGCGGGCCTGAAAAAATTCAAATGAGTTTTGAACTTGAAAAAATTAAAAAAAAAAGGAATTTAAGGATTTTGCCACCATGATTTTAAGATTTTCCCTACCTCCTCAAAAGTAGTTTCCTTAAAGCGCGCTTAATCTCCTTTGACTCCTTAATGCGACAGATTTTTCCAAAGAAAATTTGTCTCCTTGAAGCGCATTTGATAAATTTTGAAAATTTATCCCTATGTTTTGCTGATTATCATCAGATAAACTCGAGAATAATCGAAATAACCGCTGGATCGATTCGCGCCCAAACTATGTATTGCTTAAGTAGTTTTTTAGTAGGGGACAGATTCACTTTTACCACTTTGTCATTAGAAAAATCGGAGAAAAACGTAATTTGGAATTTATTTTCAGTCATTAGTCCTTGAACTTCTAGTTGTTGACCCCAAATAAGGTATTCAGTCATTGAAAACGCGAATTTAAGAATATTTTTGAAAATTTGTCAACTGAAAATAATGCATTGAAGCAATCAACTTTCAACATACATTTATTCAAAAGGATCGAGTAGCAATTTTCCTAATAAAAAATTTTGAAAAATTATAAAAAAGTGGTTTTTACTGGAAAAAGGCTCGCGACTCCTTAAAGCGCCTTTAATCCTTATGACTCCTAAACGACAGATTGAAAATACTCAAAATGCGCTTTCGAAGAGGTAATTTTTTCTATTCAGTTTCATCAAATCAAAATTTTGTTCCGATTTCATCGAAAAAGGGTATTCTTCAAAAACATATAAAGATGTCATTTATTTGTCAAAATAACAACAAAGTGTCCGTTTACCAAAAGAATAGTAAGTTAACTGTGACTTTTGAACAACCTGTAAAAAGTCGACACAAAACGAACAGGGCGCGACGGTCCCTCACTCAATTTCTTTGATTTTTTGTCGCGCAGAATTGATTAAACGACTTTTGCCGCGTTATTAGAAGCGGACAAAATATGCGAAAGGTCATACGGGCAAATTATCAGGCGGTACTTTATATTATAATGAAGCTGATTTCTTACCGTTTTTCTTCTATAAACGGTTACAAATTTTTTACAATATTGTCTCATAAAAAATTATGTTAAAAACCGAAAATATAATTTATTTTTTTCTACAAATAATTGTTGAAGCTTGAAATAAAGTTTATATTTTCGCTAACGTAACTTGGACAAATATGATTTTTCAAAGTCAGGTGGCCCAGATATGGCCACCGCTGAGTACGTCACTGTTTTGAACTGCTGAGTACGTGAGTTAAGATGGCTACTACCCGTACCAGAAGTCAAACCAGTGACGTAACTCCAGCGGGCCATATCTGGCCACCTGACTTTGAAAAATCATATTTTTGTCCAAGTATACGTTAGCGAAAATATAAACTATTCATCCAAAAGCTTCAACAATTATTTGTTAGAAAAAAATATAAAATTATATTTTTTCGGTTTTTTACGATAATTTTTTTTATGAGACAATATCGTAAACAGAAAAAATTTGTAAAAAACCGTTAATAGAAGACAAACGGTAAGGAAATCAGTTTCTTATATAAATATCAAAAAGTACCGCCTGATAATTTGCCACCGTATTAGATCTTTCGCAATATTTTGTCGCTTCTAATAACGCGGCAAAAGTCTTTTAATCAACTTCGCGCGACATAAAAAATAACAAAGAAAATTGATAATTTTTTTTTTCTTTTTGATTTCAAAATATGTTTGAATTCCGCGAATTAATCAACAGCGGCTGCATTTGACGATATTTGACGGACAGGATGTACAAATATCATGCCGAGATTTGTATTCTCTACCACCTGAGACATAAATAAGGCACTGAAGAATAATAAAAATTACGTTATAAGGATCAATTTTTTTTTCAAAATTAAATACATCCAGTTTTTACAAAAATATAAAAATGTCCGACTTTGATTCTGAATCGGAAGATGAAGAAAATTATGTTCCTGATAGATTGGAGCCTGAAATTGTTTACAATGAAGAAATCGACGATGATTCGATCCCATATTTTGAAACCGATAATGACCAGCTTCTAGAACACATAAATTTCACTCATCATGACCTTGAGGCTTCAACTGAAGAAAGTTTGCAGTCGAACCGTAATTTCCCAGTTAGACCTCAAATATTACGAGAAAATGGCGTAGGAACTGAACTGTCAAATTTGACACCCATTATTTTAAACGACCCCCTTGCTTTGTATAAAATGATGTATGGTGAAACTCTAACGAGACTTTGTTATGGTACAAATTTGGAAATTTCAAAATTTAACTCCTCGGCGCCGATCGCAAATATTGTCAAACCCGTCGATGAAGATGAAATAAATTCATATATTGGTATCAGAGTTCTTATGATGATTCAACGTGGAAAACATGTACCTGTACAAGAATTTTACCGAGATTTCCTGACAGATACTTCAAAAAACATTTTTTCAAAAATTCCTGGCTCATCGATGAATAATCTGAATATTCCAACAGAACAAAGGTATTATCAAATTTCAAAAATTTTTACTCAACCTCATAAACGCGTGTATGTTGATAAACAGGAGTTTGTGAAGAGCAAATCTCAAAGACATCAACCTGCAGGCGGTTTTTTACGTCCTGTTTTAAACCCCGCAACTAATACGCCATTTAGAACCCTCGATTTAGATCAAATAGTGAGGCCCATAGAACATTTTTTCAATGAACAATCAATCAAATTTACATTTCCAGATTCTGAAAAAGGTATCGCATTAGATGAAGTTATGAAACTAGCTAGCAGTGTTAGCCACCCTTTTAGAAAGTATAATAAAGGTAAACGGAATAAATATGGAGTAAAAGCGTACCTCACCAACGATAATCGTACAAATTTTTGTTCTAGGGTTTTGCTCGACTACCCATCTCAGTTTAAACGGACAGAACACCGTAATATTGTCGAATTAGTAAAATATATGGTAGAACCATATTTTAACAGCGGTATTAATTTGACAGTTGATAGGTATTATACATCGGTTTCACTTGCATTTGCTTTACTAAATTTAAAAATAACAATTTTAGGGACTATAAAAATTTTGATGTTGCAAAAATATTTTTCAGGTGTTGCTAACTTGAAGTCCGAGGTTAAAAATACTGCTAGTAGTTTTCAACGCAATATAACTGTTTATAAATCACCTCTTCCAGGTACCGCTACTAAAGCACTTTATGTAACTATTTTCAATGATCGTCCTACTAAAGACGGTGTTGTACTTTTGACAAGTGATAAATCTATGTTTTCAAGTATACCAGAAGGAACACTTACAAACACTGGTAGAACTGTTACATCTGGTTTATATTCTAGACTTTTGGTTCCAAGAGAAACACCTGATATTATTTTTCATTACAACGCTACTATGGGCTCAACCGATGTTTTTGACGCTAGTTTACATAGTTATACTATCAGTCACATATATAAAGGAAAAAAATGGCTTCTGCGTTTGATCGAACTTTTTTTGGATATGGAAATGCAAAATTGTTATATTGTTCATAAAGATATGGCTACAATCAAACTTCCTAGAACATTTTTTTATCTTAAACTTTCGCACCAATTATTGCTTAAAAAACCGGCTCCAGTTGTAGTTGGTGCAATAAATCGTGCCAGAAATCGACATTTTGCTGCTGCACAACCGGGACACGTTTCCAGAAAACGCAAGGCACCACCACCAACTACCACAAAAGCTAAAACTCCAAGAAAAAGTTGTGAAAGCTGTAAAATTGAAGCATTACCAAGAAAACGATCTAACCATATTTGCTCAGTATGCACAAATCATGTTTGCGATTTTCACACTGTTATAATTTGCAAAAAATGTACATCATCTGTTTAAATTCCTCATTTTTTTAAATTACTTATATTTGTAAAAAATATTTCTAAATTATTTTGTCACGTTATTTTTGTTTCATTTTGTGTTGTCAAAGCAATAAAATTTATTTCCGCGCTCAAATGTGGTCAGTAAATAGGCTTAATTTACAAAGTAAACAGTATCAATTAACATTATTTTTCTTAACGAACACTTCAGTTGTGATTGTGCACAAAAATAAATAACCGATGATATATATTTTTTGCAAGAAATTACTTTTTCGAGAGAAAATCGGAAAAATTTTGATTTGTGAAAATCAAAAAAAAGAAAAATTTTAAGATTTAATGAATATTTTTTTTTCATTTTTCGGCACATATAATAAATCTTAAAATCATGGTGGCAAAATCCTTAAAATCAAAATTTTTTTTATTTTTTCAAGTTCAAATCTCATTTGAATTTTTTTAGGTCCGCGATTTTGGGTCGACAACTCTGCTTTATCTCAAGAACTACAAAAGATAGAGAAACGAAAAATTAGCCAAAAGATAGAGAATTGTAAAAACGTCGATCATTTTGAATAAAAATGTGATCGGAAAACCGATATTTTTCTACAGTATCTTTTTCTCAAAAAATAACGTTTGCCTTAAATTAACCACTAAAAACTAAAGATAAGTTTGACCGTACCACTTTCTACAACTTATCCCCTAAACAAAAAGCGGCCCAATTTAAACTCGTAGACTTTCACGACACCTCCGCACCCTCTCGCACCCCAACTCGATTTCGTAGCAACTACGTGACCATTCTATAATCGAGCCATCGATTAGGCAAAGTTCAATATCAACCATTAACTTTTCTTAAGTGCTTAAATAATAATATCAGACAATTTGCATATCAATTAAATAAATCAAAAAAATTTACAACCGAAGCTACAAGGCATTTAATGCAAGATCACGAAACAACAAAGTTGCGAAATTACCACTATGACTCGACCCTATAAAAGTGCACATACCATGAGCATGAAATTAAACCTGTACAATCTCTATATTGTCGCAATTACCCCTTTTATACAACTTCAAATCGATTTTCTTAGCAGTGTGTCTAAACAAAACTAATTTATCACTGTCTTGCAAAATCTGCGAGTGAAACAGACTCTAAAACTTATTCTTCCAATACTTATCTTTAATGTGGACCAGCAACGCGAGACACTACCCGACCCTACGACGATAGGCCCGAACCCTCTCATACCAGCATTCAATGTGAAATTAACTTCTATCGAAGTTTTGATTTCTAGAAAGCGCTCTAGTCTAAAACTGGAGGCCAATTTTTCACAAATAATTACACAACAGAAATCTTGAAATTAAAAAAAAATCACATCGGTTCAATTATTGATTAATCAACAAACCACTTGTACCCGAACAAGGCGTAATTTAGAAACGTTCCTCAAAATTACCCTAAAAAAACATTGGGATGACTCACGCCTCTCTCACACCCACTTTCTTCTCATTAACACTAATCCCGTCCGAATCCAATCCAGGTGGACGAAATAATTCAACAAATACAGGCTTCTGAAATATGTCATAAATAATCGCGGCATTTGGATCCACGCTATCTGTTTACTTTCAGCCAAAACCTCTATTTCTCCACTATTGCAAGGTCACGCTGATCCGGCTTCTGGACTTGGTGTAATGGAAAAAGTCTTAACAAACTTAAGGAACCACCTCACCTCCTCCTCACAACTCCCTGATTAAGCAATCTTTTGGAAACAAAAAAGTACTACTTTTACCACTTATTCCTTCAAAATAATACGGCCACTTGATCAGCCTCTTGGGGCACACCTCACCGCCTCACTCGCGCCACACAAAAGTCGTAGAATTTTTTCTGATCACCCGCATGCCAACAGCGCTCTCCCTCATCTTTGTGATCTTCAAACAACATTTTGCAAAAAATAAGTACCTCGTCACATACAGTAAAAAAATTTTTCAAAAAAAAAAACGCCCACAAACGTCATTCTCGTCTTCAAAGTCTTACTCGATAACCTATAATTGATCTTGTCAATTAATGATTATAGCGTCGTAAAATGCGATTAAATGGTGCTGCGGCAAATCAGTTGCTTAAAATCGAGTCTCCACCGAGTCTAAGGTTAAAACCTAAGAGCGCAGATCGTTACCATTTTGAATTAGGTTCTCCGTGCTGTCCGCTTTATGTCGGAAGAGTTTGTATGCAATACACCCCCCACAACACACACATCTCGACGCACTTCTCGCTCGCTTACACCAAGATAAAGGATCATCTCTGCAATACCTGCTTATCTGACCTCATTCATCCTCAAAGCCGTCTTGCACTTATTTTGATCGATCAAAATCTCAATTCCAGCGACAGTACAACCTCTTTAAGTAGCCATCTTGAACTCACGTACTCAGAAGTTCAAAACAGTGACGTACTCAGCGGTGGCCATATCTGGCCACCTGACTTTTGAAAAATATATTTTTCCAAGTTACGTTAGGCGAAAATATAAACTATTATTCAAAGGCTTAACAATTATGTTGATAGAAAAAAATATAAATTATATTTTCTTCGTTTACGATAATTTTTTATGAGACAATATGTAACAAAAATCTGTAAAACCTTTTATGAAGCAACACGGAATAAATCACTTCACATATAAATATACAAAATACCGCCTGATAATTTGCCCCGTATAGAACCTTTCGCGATATTTCTCGGCCTTCTAATAACACGCGCAAAATTCCTTTAATCAAGTTTTCTGCGCGACAAAAATAACAAAGAAAATTAGTGAAGGGACCCCGTCGCCGCCGCTGTTCGGTTTGTGTCGACTCTTTCAGGTGTTCAAAAGACACCAGTTTACTTACTATTTTTTGCGTAAACGGACAATCTTAGTTGCGTATTTGCACAAAAATAAATGACACATTTATATTTTTTGCAAGAAATAACTTTTCGAAGAAAATCGGAAAAATTTTGATTTGTGAAAATCAAAAAAAAAAAAATTTAAGTTTATAATATTTTTTTTTTTTTCGCACATACGTGTACTCTCGAAACCGCATTTTGAGTATTTTCAATCTGTCGTTTAGGCGTCATAAGGGATTAAAGGCGCTTTAAGGAGTCGCCGGCATTTTTGCCAGTAAAAAACCACTTATTTTATAATTTTTCAAAATTTTTTATATAGGAAAATTTGCTATCGATCCTTTTGAATAAATGTATTTGAAGTGATTGCTTCAATGCATATTTTCAGTTGAAAATTTTCAAAAATATTCTTAAAATCGACGTATTTCAATGACCTGGAAGACCTAATTTGGGGTCAACATACAACTAGAAAGATTCAAGGACTAATGACTGAAGATAAAATTTCAAAATTAAGTTTTTCTTCCAGATTTTCTAATAAGACAAGTGGTAAAAAGGTGAAATCTGTTCCCCTACTAAAAAAACTACTAAGCGAATACATAGTTTGGGCGCGAAACTGATCCAGCGTTATGTTGATTATTCTCGAGTTATGTGATGATAATCAGCAAAAATAGGGATAAATTTTCAAAAATTATATCAAATGCGTTTCAGGAGACAATTT